>JABBMZ010000189.1:0-33591 GCA_013403795.1 Teratosphaeria pseudoeucalypti | reverse complement strand
TTCTTCTCTTTTAGTATCTTCTAGTACTCTACTATCCTTAGGTATTTCGTAAGAAGGTAGTTAGTTAATCTATAGAGAAAGTATAATCTAGCCTTCCTAGCGTCTATACTTATTATATAGTTAGAGCCCTATATCTAAGCTTCTTCTTCGAATAGAATATATATAATGTTCGTACTATTCTTTATACCTATTAGATCGACTATACGTCTAAGGTTATAATACCGCTTTAGTAGAGCGTTAACTAGTTACTAGACTATTCTATTATATAAGTATAAGATTCTTATATTAGGCTTAATACTAATAATTGTATATAAGATGTTCGATAAAGTTATATAGGCGTTATTAATTATTATGTCCTTATCTATCTTGTAGGTTATATACTATTACTACTATACTCTTAAAAAGGTTAGAAGATTCTTAATATACTTTAAGAGTAAGAGAGACTATACTTCTATAGCTCTTATATAATCTAGTATTAGAGTTAAATTAATCTTATCTAGGCTTTAAGTAATCTCGAATAGAGCGGTAGAGTTATTCTAATATTACTTATTTGTATTCGCGAGCTCGTATATATAATTCCTAACTTTATACTATAAGAACTCTCCTTCGGATGTAGTAGCTTATAATACTATTCTAATAACGCCTAGGTCTAGCTTATTATAGTCCTATAATCCTAAAGATCTCTAATTATTCTAACTAGTACTCTAACTAGTATTCTAACTGCTCCTACTAGAGGAGCTCTTACTAATATGTAGGTCTCTTAGCTTAGAGCTTAACGGGTTAGATACTCTCTATAGTAGATAAGTACTAGCTAGGGTAAAAGGTAGCTATATTATAAAGATTAGAAAGTTAGCCTCTCTAATAACTAGAACTTCGCTATTTAGAATCGTAGTTCTTAGGCTTACTAGGAGAGGGGCCTTTCGATCTAGTAGCTATACGACTCTCTTCGATATAAGTAGTCGTATTACCTACTTAAACTAGAGCTCGTAGTTCTCTTAAGTAAGGATAGGGACCTTCTTTCTATCCTTAGTAGAATCTATAGTAAAAGGTATTATAAACAAAAAGATATATAAACAAAAGAAAAACGAATTAGTAGTTTTATATCGAAATCTAGTATAGTTTTAAAAGGTTACTACTAACTTTTAACTATATCTAGTCGGTTGCTAGGCGCTTTTATAACTTATCTATACCTAAGAAGCTACTCTAATTAGTCCTTCGATTAGCTCTAGTCTTCCTATATAGAGCGGTAGCGGCCTCTAGTCTGCCTTTAATTAATAAGTAGATTAAGCACAATCTTCTAATAATTTCGACTCCTAGCTATAGGCAAAACCTAGGCTTATAACCTATTATTTTGAGATCCTACACTTAATACTAGGCAATAGATTTACGTAATAGAAGTAGCTATAGAAGGAATTTGTTATTAGGTATATATTAGAAGGTAATTAAACGTATTAGGTTAGAGAAGAGAAGAAGGAATCTTATTTTCTCTCTCCCCTAGAAATACTCCTACTAAGGCTAAGCTTATAGGGCTTAGTTAGAGTACTCCTAAGTTATAAACTAGTATAACTCTCTCTACTCTAACTTAACATTCCTAGTATACGACTGCCTATTACTTTTTAACAAAATTCTTGATTTTTCAACAAATTATTGTTTTTTAAACAAGTTATTTAGAGAATAAAGAGTTTTCTTAAGAACTTGTCGCTTTTTCAATTAATTGTTTTGTTTCTAACTAATTATAAGAGAAATTACAAGCTGAACAAATTGTTATAAAAATACTTATTTTTTTTAAAGAAATTATTGTTTTTTAAACAAACTATATAAGAAATTATTACTTCTTTTTTAAGAAACTATTGTTTTTTTAGATCAATTGTAAATTTTCTAACAAATTATAAGAGAAGTTTTTAGCTTTTTAATAAATTGTTAGATAGATTATTAATTTTGTTTTAATAGATTGTTATTTCTCTAATAGATTACTAGAAAAAATAGTAGTCTTCTTAACAAATTGTCGTTTTTTTGTAACTTTTTCGGAAAAAATGTGAGTTTTCTTTCTAACAAATTGTTAATTTCCTCACAAATATTCAGAAGGATTGCTTACTATTTAACAAATCGTTAAAGTAGAATCCTTGATTCTTCAAACAAATTCTTGAAAAAGTCAGCATTTTCTTAACAAGTTATCGAATAAATCGCCGATTTTTAACAAATTGTAGTTTTCTTAATAGATCGAGGTTTTATAAGAGATTATTACTTTTGTTTGCAAATTGTCGTCTTCAAAGAACTAACAAGTTTTAACGGATTATCGACTAAATTGCCGCCTTTCTAATATATTATTATTCTCTAAAAGAATTATTAGTCTTCTTAACAAGTTGTCGATTTAACAAATTGTCGATTCTAACAAATTGTCGTTCAGTTGTTGATTTCTTGAAGATTGTTAGGTTTTAAACAAATTTTCGAATATATTACTAGCCTTCTATTAAATTGTCGAAAGAATTGTCGTAGAAATTGTTAGTTTCTAAGAAAGTGTTAATTTATAAACAAATTAGTAATCCTCTATCTAAGTATCGATTGATTGTTAATTCTCTAATAAATTATTAAACGAATTATTAAACGAATTATTTAGTTTTCTAACAAATTATCTAGTTTTAGGCAACTATTAGTTTTGTAACAACTTATTAGTTTCGCTAGTTACTTAGAAGATTGTTAGTTTTCTTATAGATTGTTAAGCAAATTCTTAGGGTTTTAAGAACTATTAAGCGAATGCTTGATTGTTAACAAATTATCGAGCGAATTATAAAACAAATTATTATTAGTTTTCTTAGATTGTTTATGAAATCTCGGATAGAATGTTAGGTAGTTGATAATTTAATTGATTTTTCGAACTACTAGTTCTTAAAGAAATTGTCAACTTCCTAACAAATAGTTACGTAAATTATAGAACAAATTTATAGGTCTTAAATAAAGCTGTCAGTTTCTTAACAAATTTCTAGTTTATTTTCACGAAATACTTATCTTTTGAGAAATTGTCGGTTTTGTTTATTAATATATTAGTCTTTTTAACAAATCATCTGATTTTTGTTACTAAATTGTTATCTTTCTAGATAGATCATCAACTTTTTAACAAGTTTATCGGGGTTTTTTGTTGAATTATCGGATCAAATATTAGATCTCAAACAAGTTATTGAGTAGTTACTTAATAAAGGCAGGTATGCCAAGCTTTCTACTATTGCCCTATATAGTATAGAGGGCTTAGTAATCGATCTCTCTAGGGACCTTATTATGCTCGGTATATATACTTTATACTCTACTCTAGGAGTTATATAATTATAGCACATGTGTATTACGTAATCTGTACGTATGAACTATTAGGTGTTTTTAGGAATAGAGAGAGTTCCTAATAAATTATCAGATAAATCGTGAGTTTTTAAATGAATTTCCAAAGTTGTTAGGGTAATAGTTAGTTCTTTAATGAGTTGTTTTTTTTATCCAAATAAATTGTTAGTCCTCTGACAATTTTTTTCTTTAACAAGTTGCTTAGAGAATTGTCGTTTTCCCCTTGAATTCTCGAACACATCGTCTTTTTTTCAGCAAATTACCAAATAACATGTCGTCTTTTTAACAAATTGTCGAACTATATATCTTTTTCAAACAAATTACAAGACAACATATCTTCTTTTGAATAGATTGGCAGAAAGATTGTCGTTCCTCATCAAATTGCTAGGTGGCTCGTCGTCACAATAAGAAATTGCTAGAACAATTCTCGTCTGTTCAACAAATTGCTAGACAATTTCAATTGTCTGTCGTTCTTTTAACAAATTTGTAGAAAAATTGTCGTTCTTTGAATAATTTACTCAACAAATTGTCGTCTTTTTCAACAAATCATTAGAAGAATGAATACTTTTCGAATAAATTGTTATTTTGATAGATCATTAGACAAATCATTATTATTCTCAATGGGTTATTCGATAATTTGTTATTTCTCTACCAAACCGTTATGTTTTTTGAAAATAGTTTAACTAACGGTAAGTTCTTCCACAAATTGATATTTCGTTACAACGAGTTGTCGAAGAAATTGCAAAATCCTTCACAAACTGTCATTTTTTTTATTTGGTTGCCGAACTGATTAGTAGACAAATTAATTCTTCTTAAGAATAGTTTAACAGATTATTATATGTCTCGAAAAATTGTCAAATAGATTGTTAGGTATATAACGAAGAAATCACTAGTTTTTCCGTAAAATATCGAGCAAATTATTAGATTTTCAACAAATAGTCGAACAGATGTCTATTTTCTAGCAAATTGTTCGTTTTCTAAAGAAAAATGTCGAGCAAAGTCTTTTTCTTAACGGACTCATTATTCGTTTTTACCAAATTGTCTATAAACTCCATCCTTATTGTCTCTATAACTTTCTTAACAACCTGTTAGTCTTCTAACAATTTCATAGTTTCGCAATATATTGTCGAATAAATCTTTCGATTTGTTTAACAAATTGTTCTGGTTTTTTTTGTTTGTTGACAAATTGTCGAACAAATTGTTATTCTCTTCATATTCGTTCCTTAGCAAATTAGCAAACAAATTGTGATTTCTCTAACGAATTATTGATTTCCTAACCAATTGTTAGGTTCTTAACAGAACGTTGCACAGACAGATTGTTAGTTTTCCTTGACAAATTGTCGGACGGTTCTTTTTTTAAATTGTCGGCCTTTTATTGAGTCGTCGAATAAGTAGTAAAGTGTTCAACAAATCGTCAAGTTTTCTATTCATTCTAATCTTGTTGTGAAAAATAATCAGATAGGATATTAAGGTTTCGATTGATTATCGGTTCTATAGACCGTCAGTTTTTGACCGAAATATTAGGTTGTTCTAGCAGATTGTCATTTCTCCCAAGACATTGTTGGTCGTTCGGTTTTTTGAAGAGATATTTGGGTAAAATGTTAGGGAAGTTATTTGTTCATTAACAAATTGTCGGCTTTTCTAATGAATCGTTCGTTTTGAAACAAATTTTCAAGCTGATCGTTAGTGTTTTCAGAACTTGTCTTTTCTTTCATGAATCTTGCTTACTGCTGACGATTGCCGACAATCACTATCGATAATTCCCGAGAATTGCGGCTACCAACTGCCTATGAATGCTGCCAACGACTGCTGTTACGCCTCAAGGCCTCATCACGGCTAGTTCCTACTTACCCCGCTTGCAACTCATAAACTGGTCGTTTGCGCAACTTTTCGTGTAATCTGCGCAAATCTTTACGCGATTCGCACAACTTTTCATGCAGTCTGCGCGACTCTCTATATGTTATTTGCGTAACTTTCTGTGCAAGTTGCGTAAATTTTTGTGCAACTTGCCTAACTTTTCGTGCCATTTGCGCAATTTTTTGTGTAATTTGCGTAATATTTTGTGCAATTTGAACCTTCTGCGCAATTGCGTAGCTTGTTGTGCAATTTGCGGAATCTTCTGTGTAGTCTACGAACTTTCTTTGTGCAATTTGCGCAACTTTTTGTTGTATCTACGTATCTGATATTCAATTTGTGCAATTTTTAGTACAGTTTTCTGCAATTTGCGGGATTCGCGTAGCTTTTCGTACCATCTGTCTACTCTTTCGTGCGTAAAATACGTAAGTTCTCATATCATTTGCATAGCCTTCTTGTGAAATTTGCTGACCAATTTGCGCAGCCTGTTATGTGCGTAAGCAAGTCATCTTCCTCTTGATATCATGAGATAACTACACGTTTCGCTATAATTAAGGACTCGTTTTTTTGATGAATTTAATGGAGTTTTGATTACTCAACAGCCTATCGAATAAAGTACTTCATTTTAGCAAGTTGTTTCTTGCAATAATTCGTTAAGGAAATTGTTTAATCAAATTACTAGTTACTTGAGCAAGTAAATAGATAGATTGTCAGTATTTTATTTCCAAATAATCGAACAAAGTATCGGGTTTTTAACAAATTGTCTTTAACAGATTTTCGGGCATATAAGTTGTTAGGTTTTAATACGTTGTCGATGTTTTAATGAATTGTTGGTTCTGTAACAAGTTTTTGGATGACTCTAAGAAGTTGTCGGACAAATTGTTGTTCTCTTAATATAATTTTAGTTGTACCTAAAAAAATTGAGCCTTAATTTCTTATTCAATTGTCGAGTAAGACAAACATCGGTGGTAAGCCGTAGGAGCGATGGAGAGGAGCCGCATACTAAGACCGGTTTGTATACTAAGTACTAAGGTTAGCCTACTACGAAGTCTAGTAGACTTAGAGAACCTCGTACGCTACTAAGGTAGTAGATACCTCTCTACTAGTTATCTTTCGTAGGCGCTCTCTAGAAGGAAGCATGCTATAATTGTTGAATCGAGGCAATAGCGGAAGTATTCGGCGTATTAATCGAAATTGATTGAACAATTGATTGAAGGTTGATTAAGATTGAAGTAGAAGGTTGCTGATTTGATGTGTTGTATTACTTGATTTTTTTTTACAGCTATCTAGGGAGAGAGACCCCCTATTTATCTTGCTATTCAACCTTCTAGGGTCTTCTATTGATTTCAAATCAGCTTATAAATCAGCTTATAAATCAATTCATCCTGGATGATTTCATTGATTGATTTATAATCAATATAGCATCTAGTATCTTCTAGAAGTATACAGCTTTTATAATAAGCAGGGACTTTATTTCCTAATTAGGTATAGCGTGTCTGAGCGCTAAGCGTCGGCTTTGTAATACGTTAGCTTAAACTCCCTACTTTATAATAATAAAGAGCGAGAGAAGCCTACGAAGTTAAGTCTAGATAGCTAGCGGACGAAGGAGGCGGGGGGACATATAAGGACCTCCTATAGTACTATTACGACAAGTAGATAGTAGCTCTATCTTATACCTATCAAAAGCTTAGATTGTGCTATTATACTACGAGATATTTTGATATAGATTTCTAATCTATCTATAGATATCTATCTATTACTCCGCCTCTTTTATCTGCTAGGTATCTAGACTAGACTCCGCGGTCGCTTCTCGCTCTTTATTATAGCGTGCTTCCTTTTAGAAGGCGCTTATAAAGAATAACTAGTAGAGAGGTACTAAACTACCTTAGACTTTATAGTAGGCAAGCCTTAGTACCTAGTATAAAAACTTGTCTTTATATAGGGCTCCTCTCTATTACTCCTACGGCTTACTACTAATATATTAGTTCTTTAACAAATTGTGAAACAAGATAGAATACTCAA
Source organism: Teratosphaeria pseudoeucalypti (assembly GCA_013403795.1). Lineage (NCBI taxonomy): Eukaryota > Fungi > Ascomycota > Dothideomycetes > Mycosphaerellales > Teratosphaeriaceae > Teratosphaeria > Teratosphaeria pseudoeucalypti. The sequence continues at coordinate 26,388 of JABBMZ010000189.1, read as the reverse complement.
GTTTAAATCAATGATTAGTTCTTCTAAATAGGACTTAGGACAGACTAGAAATTTCTTAATAAAATATTAGGTTATAATAGCAAATAGTTATCTTTTTCTAATTAATTGTTAGTTTTTTAACAAAAAATTAGATAAATTGTTAGGCTTCTAATGTACTATTAGATTCTCTAATAAATAATAATATGTCTATAATTTGTTAAAAAATAATTACTTGTTCGATAATTTATTCGATAATCTTTATTATATTTTGTTAAGAAATACTAATTTATTTCAGAAGAATAGTAGGTTGAAAAACACTTTGTTAGTAGAATTACGATTTATAAAAACTAAAATAGCAATTAGTTCGTAAAAACAGGAATTTTATAGAGAACAAAAAGATAATAGCAATTTGTCGAATAGATTATTATTTATTTACGAGTTATCGAACACAATATTATTCTTCTAATAGATTAGAAAACTAAATCGTTATTTTTTCAAGTAATTTTTAGGCAACTTGTTATTTTTTCTATAAATAAAAATACAAATTCATTTTCTACTAATATATCATTTATCGAACGTATTATTTCTTAATAAATAGTCGAATAAGATATTAAACAAATTATTATCTTCTCTATAAATCGTCAAATAAATTCTATAATCAATCCTCTCTTTTAAAGAGATCATCGAATAAACTATCAAACAAACTACTAAACAAACTATTAAAAGAATTATTTTATTTTTAACAAACTAAAAAATTATTAAAGAATGGTTATCTTTTAATAAATTTTCGGATAAACTGTTACTTTTGTACGAATAATAGAATAAATTGTCGAATAAATTACAAATCTATAACAAGATAGTATCGAATTAGCTATAATACAAGCTATTTATCTCCAAAAAATTGTTCAATTATCGAAAAACTTATTAAACTGACTATTATATTCTTAACTCATTATAGAATTATTATATAAATTATTATATTTTATATTAGAACGTACAGCCTAGTTAGCGCTTTAAAGAGCTATACTTGTTCCTAGAGTTATATAGTACTAATCACCTAACTTATATAGAGATATAGCTATAGAGTAGATATAACCTATAAATAGGACAATATAATTAATATATTAGTTCCTATCCTATAGTCTCCTTATAGAGTAACTTCTATCTACGCTATAAAGACCTATATATATTATATCGAAACCTCCTTAGTTCGATAGGTTATAAGCCTAGGTTTTATAGATATAAAGTAAGAGCTCTAGGATAGTATAGGTTACTCCTACATCTATAAGCCTTTAAAGGAGAAGCAAAAGAGGAGAGGTAGACTAGAGGCTTACTACTATAGTATATAGGAAGCTTTAGAAGATCCTAGCGGAGTCTAGAAGTCTCTAAAGATATATATAAGCTATAAAAGCAGCCTAGTAAAGCACACTCTTAGGAAGAGTATAAAGAGGAAAGGATTTAGCCTAAGGACTAATAATTACAAAGACTTAGTACTAAGTACTACTAATATCTTAAGTTCGTTAGCATACTACTTAGGAAGGACTTAAGGAAGTTAGAAGTACTATAGAGCTTTAGAATCTATAGTAAGAAGAGTAGCTATCCTAAAAACTACTATTTAGGAAATATTAAAAGAGTATTAATTCTTAGGAATATTGGTTTTTCGTTTGAAAGAAGAAATTATAGATTAAGAGAGTAGATTTAGTAGAAAGAAAGCTATACTAATACTAATAAGAGAAAACTATAAGTCCTAGTTTAGGATAATAAGAATGTATCTATTGTTTTAAGATCCTATACTTAATACTAGGCAATAGATTTACGTAATAGAAGTAGCTATAGGAGGAATATATTATTAGGTATATATTAGAAGGTAAAGTAAACGTATTAGGTTTAAGAAGAGAGGAAGGAATCTTCTCTTCTCTCTCTCCTAGAAATACTCCTACTAAGGCTAAGCTTATAGGGCCTTAGTTAGAGTACTCCTAAGTTATAAACTAGTATAACTCTCTCTACTCTAACTTAATATTCCTAGTATACGACTGCCTATTACTTTTTAGCACTCCTACTTAGATATATGCTACTACTTATAGTCCCTACTAACTATAGGCTACTCCTACTAGCTTCTAACCTTAAGTCTAGAACCTTCTAAGCTTTATTCTTATAAGAGAGGATAATAAATTAGAGTATGTTTACCTTTATATATAAGGGTATATATAAAGGGGGGGGGGTTGTAAATTAGAGAATGTTTAGTAATTATATACTTACTAGTTCCTAAAAATACCCTACCTTTATAGAGTAAATTAGGGTATATTTATCGTTTATACATATTAGTTAGCTAGTTCGTATAAATGCTCTACTTTTATAAGTAGGTCTAACGTTATATAAAGTCGTCCTCTTGCCCCTTCTCTACTAATATACTTCTATAGTAATAACAATCTCTCTAATATCTTAATATAGTATTATAGTAGAGTGTCCCGCTAATCCTATTAGATAATACTTCGCTTAGTAAGAAGCGTACTTAGCTTATAGCCCTTAGGTATATCTTTCTAGCATATTATCTCTCTAATTATAGCTAACTATTCTTTTAGATCTAATACTATAAGGTACCTAACTCTTAGCTATATATAGCTCTAGGCATATATCTAATTCCTTCGCGAGGCGTATAACTCTAGTCGCTTTAACTAAGTCCTACCTACCTTTAAAGATAACGCGACCTAATTCTATATTACTTATTAGAGTATAACCTTCCTATATAACCTAGGTCTATAGGAATATAACCTAAATACCCTAACTAGTACTATACTAATTACTATAGGCCTTATAATAGCTAGTATTACCTAGAGCATAAATTATTTTTAGTATATAACTAAGTCGGAGGGGTACTATATAGGTCTATATAGCTAGTACTACTCTAACTCTAGAAATCCTTACTTTAGGAGTTTATGTACTAACTATTTTAGGAAGAATTAGAAGAAGCACTACTTGTTTTACTCTAATCTAATAGATAAAGATCCTAACCTCGTAAGTTAGAGCACTATAGGTTAGAGTACCTTTAGCTATAATAGGTCGACTTAGGATAAGATAGGAAGCTATAACCTTTAGCCTCGCCTCTCTACTTCTTAGCGTAGTAGCCTATTCCTCTAGACGCTAGCTCGTTAGAGTTTAGATTGGACTCTAGATCTAGGTCTATAGTATTAGAAGAGTAGGAGTCGTAGTTAGAGAAATGCGGATTATTACCTAATTATATTAGACTATTATTAGGAGAATAAGTATCGTAGGCTACTTACCTACCTTATAGACTACGACTATAAGGCTTTCTATAAACCTCGCTTAAACTAAGAAGCTAGTAACCTTTTCTCTTGATAGGTTAAAGATAACACTCTCTAGCTATAGAAGCTAAATCTAGTCTAGACTAATCTATTACTATTTATCTAGAGCGACCTTATTTATTATAGGATTCTAGTCTACCTCTAGTAAGCCGAGAGTACCTAATTAGAGTAGAGTCTTATTAGGAGGCTACTTACTACTTAGGATTAGGTAAGTAACTATAACTTAAATTAGATAAGTAAGAGGATCGAAGCTCTTACTTACTAGTACCTCGCTAACTAGGCCTTTCTTCTATAGGTTACTAGGCGCACCCTAATTCCTCTACTTATAAAGGAGGAATCTCTATTAAGTAAGAAGATTACTACTCTACTATAATAGCCTCTAGGCTCTATTCCTAATATAGCTTTCTAGGATATAAACCTTAGTTAGAGGCGTTAGAGCTCTAAAGGTCCTATTACTTAGTTCCTTAAAGAGAGCTAGGAGTAGGAGAAGCAGAAATAAGAAGTATTATTATCTCGAGGTCTCTTCTCTCCTCTAACTTATTGCTAACCTTCTAGGTTAGATATCTATATAGCTAGTACTAGCCCTACCTTTTATAGGAGTCTAAGGGGTAGGCTAGTTAGAAGTGTCTATAGTAGTATCTATTCCCTTTTTTCTACTATAGACGATCTCGACATTTTATTTCTTACTAAGCGTTCGCTTTCTAAATATCAACTATTATCTAAGGTCGAGCCTAGCGCCTTTAGAACTAGATAGTATATAAGTCTATATCTTACCTATTTAAGCCCTCTTCGTCCTATATAGAGGACTCTTACCTAGCCTCGGGGCTATAAGAATCTACTATATAGTATTACTAAAGTAGATAGAGTAAGGGCATAGTAAGAGTTCTATAACTAAGAGATTACTAAGACGCCTAATATAGGTCCGTCCTAGCCTAGTAAAGGGCCCTCTAACTCTTGCTACTCTAACTCTTATTATAGTAGTTAGAGTTCTTATTATAGGTCTTGTAGATCTAAAGATAGCTATAAGTAGTATAAGTAATTAGGTAGGGGTTCCTAGACTTCTAATAATAAATAAGATTACCTAAGATAGTAGGTTAGCCTAGTAGATTATAATACTACTCTCTAGTAGTAGCTATAATTATAGTTAGAAATAAAAAGCTACTTCCTTAACTAAAGCTACTCTACTATCTTCTCGAATTAGGGTCCTAGCTTTAGTTTAGTTAGACTATTAGTAATTATGTTAGAGGTCTTAATATAGCTAATAGAGATAGTTCTCTTCTTATAGAGGCCTCGCTAGTAATAGTAGGCTATATTAATATACTTTAACTTCTTACTAGCGTATATATCCTTCGCTAGGATAATTACTACTTAATTATCCTTATATAGCTATACTATTAGTAAGCCTATAGCGAACTTTATCTCCTCTCTAATCTATAGGCTCTAACTAATATACCTTTATATCTTTATATCTTAGAGAATCTAGTAGAGGAACTACGACTACTTTATATATCTCGCTATTACTATATACTCTACTTCTATTATCGAGCCTACTACTAACTTTTGCTTCTTACTAGCCTATAATACTAGTCCTCTAGTAAGTATAAATATATTCCCTAGTACTAAGATATAGTCTAACTTATCTATTATATAGTCTAAGTTAGAGTACTTTATAAGTATATCTTATACCTTCGTATTATATATAATCCCTAGGTCCTTTAATAAGCGTATATACCTCCTAAGCTTCTTTAGAGCTTACTAGTAGTACTTAGCTAGGTCTAATATATACTAGCTTAGCCTTCTAAGTATAAATATAATATTAGGCCTAGCTAGAATACCTACGTATATCTAGCTACTAATAGCTTCCTAGTACTCCCTCCTATTAACTCTAACGTTGTTAGGTCCTAATAGTCTAATTATATTATAGCTATCTAGTTAATACTAGATAGTCGAGCTATAGGCTCAGATAGCTAGGCTAGTAAGCTAAGCTATATATAACGTACGTATATATATATTATACGCTTTCCTACATAACTAAACGAAGGTAGTAATTAGTTTCTAACCTTACTCTATTATTAGAGACTAAGGCTCTATACGCTACTACATACCTTTATATTAATAGCCTATTATATATATTCTTAATTCTAATTACTCTACTCTAGTTATAGCTTATAGAGTACTTATTATAACTAGTATCCCTCCTCCTAGCTAAGTAGGCTTTACGCCTACTTATATATAGCGCTAACGCGACGCTAAGGCTATAGGTAACTAGCTCGAAGTAAGGGAGATAGTCGATAAGGAGATAGCTTATCTTAAGTAAGAGTAGGTAGTACTAGATAAGAAGTAACGCCTCTATAACCTCTAAGTAGATATAGCGCGTTATAAGCGCCTATAGGTAGTAGGTTTCTAGGCTATAGAGATAGCGACTATATTATCTACGTAGTCTACTAACTTACCTACTATACCTACGCGTAGCTTAGGTAGCCTATACCTTAAACTTCTATTAAAGTTCTCTAATAAGATACTAAAGGAAGTAAGAACCTTTATCTACTATTTAGAAAAGATGTTTATATTATTAGGCTAGGCCTATAGTAATACGTACGCGTAGATTATATATATAAGTATATTCCTTAAAGAGGATACTTTAGAGACCTAGTATAATAAGTATAAGGTCTCGAACCTAGCGCTAGACTATACCTAGGAGATGTTTTGCTAGAAGATAGTAGACGTAGTTAAAGATCCTATTAATTATAGGCTTACTATCGCCTAATAGTATAAGAGCGCTAAGTAGAGTAAAAAGCAAAGTGCCTTATCTTTTACTATATACTTAGCTACGCTAGAAGAATAGATAGAACTCTATATACCTACGTAATATATATAATACTTACTTATAAAGCTATAGGATACTCTAGGCAAGGCTATTATAGTCTACTATTAAACGCTAAAGACTTAGGACAAATTAATCTCTCTAGTAACCTAGATTAAGTAAGTAGGAGTAAGAGGCTCGCGTACTACGTATAAGTATACTACTAGTAAACCTTATAACTAATAGGACTATAAGAAGTCTAATAAGAGCGATAGTAAGAAGTCTAGAGAAGATTTCTAGAAGCTACTACTACGTCTATCTATTAGGAGTAGTAGCAGAGTAGCTAATAAGTATAATAACTATTATAACTATAGTAAACCTAGCTATTAAGCGTAGGATTATTATGCTCTAAAGAAGGAGATAATACCTTCTACTTATAAGGTAGAGATAGTAGAGCCTACGAAGGCTTAACGCTATACCTAGGCCTACTTACTATATAAGAGGTAGGTAGTAGTATATTAGATAAGAGCTAGTTATTAGTCGAGGAGCCCTTCTATAGCCTCGACTATAAGTAAATATACCCTAGGTCTAGATATAGCTCTAGTACCTACGAAGCGCCTATATAGTATAGTTATTATTATAGAAGGAGACGAAGTTAAGACAGACATATTACTTAATAATTATATAGATATTAATATTATATCTTAAGCTTATATCTTATAGTATAGGCTTAAGTAAGTTATAAGCGTGCCTCTTCCTATTATAGATTTGTTCTAGAGGAAAAGAGGCTATTATTATAGCGCGTATTAGCTTAAGATCTAACTAGTAGATACTACTAGATATAAGAAGTATACGTAGAGTATATTCTTTACCTTAGATATACCTAGAGCGCTAGTTTTACTAAGGCGGCCTTAAAGGCGCTAGTAGGCTATTATTATATATAGCGACATAGATAAGTAGTATTATAGTAGCGTATTATCTATAATACGCGTACTTAATACTAGGCGTTTCTATTAGTTACTAAAGACCGAATCTTATATGTTTATAGTTGTTACTAATATAATAGTAGGAATAGAACCTCTTCTTAATAAAGTTAAGGACTTCGCTAATATATTTACTAATAAGAAGAATATAGCGAAGCTTAAGCGTATTAATAGCGCGGAGCATACTACTATATTATAAGCTAGTAAGAAGCTACCTTTTTGCTCTCTATATAATCTATTAGGAGTAGAGCTTAAGCTACTTTAGGAATATCTCAATTAGGCCCTTCGGAATAGTTAGATCTAGCGTAGTACTAACGAGGCAGGTACTCCTATTCTATTTATTCCTAAGAAGGATAGTACTATATAGTTATATATAGATTACTAAAAGCTAAACAAGATCTTAATTAAAGACTAATACCCCTTACCTCTTATAGACAAGATACTTATATAGCTCGGGTAGGTAGTATAGTTCTCTAAGTTAGACCTAAAGGATATATACTATAGGATCCTAATTAAAGAAGATAACTACTAGAAGACTACGTTTCGTACGCGCTATAGCTATTTTAAGTACTTAGTAATACTATTTAGGCTAACTAACGCTCCTACGACTTTTTAGGCATATATTAACTAAGCTCTTATAGGTGTTATTAATATCTACTATATAGTATATCTAGATAATATCCTAATCTATAGTAACTTATACGAAGAGTATACTTAGTACCTACGCCTTATATTAGAGTAGCTATAGAAATACGCCCTCTATACTAGCTAGAAGAAATGCGAGTTCTATACCTACTAACTAGAGTTTCTAGGCTTCGTTATTAATAGCTCTAGCGTATCGATAGATAAGAGTAAGCTTAGTATAGTTAAGAAGTAGCTAGTACCTAAGACTTCTAAGGAAGTCTAGAGTTTCTTTAGCTTCGCTAACTTCTATAGGTAATTTATTAAGAACTACTTAGGATAGTAGCACCGCTTACTATAAGAACTAAAGGGAAGAGTAGCCTATTTCTATAGAGAGAGCCTAAAGAAGCTATATTTTATATACTTATACTAGCCTTTACTACTATTCTAATTCTCTAGTATTATAACCCTAAGCTCCTAATTAAGATAGAGATAGATGGCTCTAGGTTCGCCTTAGGTAGTATCCTCTCCTAGCTCTTTATAGGCGAGGATACTACTTATTAGCATCTTATTACCTTCTACTCTTAGAAGCTTACTCTAGTAGAATAGAACTAGAAGACCTATAATTAGGAGCTGCTAGTAATTATCGAGTGCTTAAAGACGTAGCGCTACTACCTTAAAGGCGCGCTATAGGCAATTTATGTACTATCCGACTATAATAACCTTCGTAGTTTTATAGGCGTAAAGTAGCTAAATAGCTACTAGGCTTAGTAGGCTATATACTTATTAAGGTTCGATTTCGCTATTAAGTATAATAAGGGAACTAATAACCTAGCTAATAGACCTTCTTACTACGCAGACTATATATCTACTATATAAGTAATAAATACGCTCCTTCTAACTCTAAGGAACAAGCTATTATTCTAGGAATAAGAGGGTAGACAGACTAATAATCCTGTTATAGATTATATCTAGGTTGCGTACGTATAGTAGGCTAGGAGTATAGAGCTCTACTCTAGCCTAAGGAGAGTTAACCTATAGTAGCGCTACTAGCCTTTATTTATAAAGTAGTAACCTAGGAGAAGACTCTAATAGGTAGCGTCTTAGGTAACCTAGAGACCTTACTAGGTAGGCTATAAGTAGCCTTAGAGCGCCTTAAGAGTACTAGCAAGGACTAGGAATTTAATTATAGCGTCTAGTATAGGGAAGGTTATATTTAGGTCCTAAGTAACGAAGTATTAGAGGTGTAGTTACTATACTTATACTACGACGACCTATTAGCTAGCTACTTTAGAAGAGACTATACTCTTACCTTACTAGTAAGAAAGTATTAGTAGCTAGAGATAGTAAAGGAAGTTAATAGCTATATCTAAACCTACTATATATACTAGATGATAAAAAATAGACGCTATTATAGATATAGTAAGGCATATACTCTACTATTACCTAATAGGCTATAGTAGGAAATTATTATAGACTTTATTATAGACCTACCTCTAAGTAAGCTCCTTAGCTATATATATAATACTATCCTAGTAATTATCGATAGGTTCTCTAAAATAGTAATCTTCGTTCTAACTAATAAGATATATACTAGCGTAGAGCTAGCGAATATCCTAATACGCGAGGTTATATACTATTTTAGTATACCTAAAGGCGTACTCTTAGATTAGAGTAGCGTTTTTACTAGCTAGTACTAGAGCGACTTTATATATAAGGTATAGCTAAAGTATAAGCTTAGTATAGCGTTTTACCTATAAATATATAGCTAAATAGAGTAGGTAAATTAGATCCTAGAATAGTACCTCTAGTATTACTATAATAATAAGTAGAATAACTAGATAGAGCTATTACTATAAGCTAAGTATATAAGTAATATATATAATAATACTACTACTAGTATACTACCTTTCTAGGTAGTACTAGGTTTCTAACCTTCTATAATACTAGCGCCTTAGGACGAGTCTACTAAGGAGAGGGTACTAGCTACTATAGAGCGTATATAGTAGCTACGCGACGTAACTAAGAAGCTAAAAGAGAATTAGCGACAAATAGTAAACTAGTAAGTAGAGTACTATAATACGTAGTATAAGCGCTAAGTATACTCTATAGGTAATATAGTACTACTATTAACTAAGAACTTATAACTACTAGTATCTAAGAAGAAAATAGTAGCCTAGTTTATTAGACCTTTCTAGGTACTCGATATAATTAGTAATTAGGCTTATTACTTAGTACTACCTACCTAGTACTAGATCTATAATATCTTCTACGCCTTACTACTAGAGCTATAGAATAGCTAAGTAGGTAAGGAGCCTACTTATCCTATACTCCTTACTAAAGAAGATAGTAAGTATAAGGTTAAGGCTATTAGAAGTACTAGGATATATAGTAGTATATACTAGTACCTAGTATAGTAGAAGGAGTAGCTAGAAGACTATAACCTCTAGGTTAATAAGGTAGACTATAAGGGTTTAAAGGACCTAATCGAAGTATACTTAGCGTAGGAGAAGAGTAAGAAGAGCTTAGGTAAAGGAAAATAGGAGAAGTAAGCCTAGAGAGAAAACTATATTATAGGCTACCTATACTACAGCCCTAGGCGGAGCGTAGGAGCTAAGTATACTTATAGCTAGAGCCGCTTATCCTCTTAGAGTACCTAGAATAGAGCTACTCTTTATTACTCTCTACTCTCTCTATCTTATTATCCTCCTTAGGACCTAGAAGGCCTATAAGGCCCTTACGCTCCTAGCGAGAGATTAGTATACAACAATCTAGTAAGGAATACTTATAGAATAAGCTTACTTCTATCTTATTATCGAGATAGACCTAGAGCCTACTTATAGTAGTATTAGTATAACTAAGGTTAGTAGTAGGTACGCAGGCCTTAAAGAACTAGTAGAAGGTTAGTATATAATAAGTAAGCAATAGGCCTAAAGACTTATAGCGTAACTAAGTTCGAAGAGCCTAACTAGGGCCTAGGTATTCTATACTATAGTAGTAATAGCTTAGGCGTTACTACCTACTTACGTAGCGCTAGAGAATAGAGTTATAATAATACTATAGCCTCTATAGATAGTTAGTATCCAAAGATTATACCTATAGTATATAATAAGTAGGCGAGGAATATATATTAAGTAGCTTACGCTAGTTTATAATAGTATCTAGGAACGCTTACTAAGCGGCCTTATAATTAGCCTCTAAGATACTCTTATCGCGCTTAATATACTTAGCCTTATATTATAAATTGAAGCGATTAGATAGTATAAGCGGACCCGCTAGGAGAAATAGTAGTACTAACTAACTAATAAGGATAGTACTCTATCTCCTATAGCTAAGACTAAGAGAGTATATACACCTTACTCTCTATACTCTTACTACTCCCTAGAGATTATAGAGAGTAGTAAGAATAGAAGGGGCCTACTATAGGAAAGGTAGTATATATAGGAACTTAGGATAGACTTATTTAGACTATATTTAACTTATATTAGTAATCGACTAATTAGAATCGACTATCTATCAAACTCTTATTATTTATTACTTTATATTAGTATCTACTCTCCTCTTTAAGAGCTTATCTTTAGAAGCTACTAACGCTTACCTATTTTGGGTTAGGACATACTCTAGTACGTATAACCTGCTAGTTAGTTATTAATACTTTGAATACTCTTAAGTATAAGTTCTATATCGAGGACCGCTTTAGAAACTCTAGCTCTAAGCGATGCTAGAGGATCGATATAAGTAGGGACTACGTTAGGAGACTCTACTACAAAGGTTACTAAACTAGACCTCTACTATAGAGATCGAGTTAAGCTCGAGGAATAGCTTAACTAGATGTAGCTATACTTCTTATTTAACGACGTTACGTAGAATAAGACCTTGTTCGCTATTACGTACCTATGTAGCAAAGCTTAGAAATAGATCAAACCCTACCTTACTAAGTACCTTAGAGAATACTAGGATTAATAGCTCCTTATAAGAGAATAATAGAAGGAGCTAGAACGATAACAACAACCTATAAAGATATATAGGATGCTAGTACTAGAGTATAGTAACGCTTTACTATTCGATTCGGAAAACAAGTAAGCTCGGCTAATACGAGCGATTAGTACGAGTATAATAATATTTATAAGGCTTAAGAAAACAATTCTAGTAGTAACAGCAGGATAGGAGTCTTTAAGACTAAAAGTATTATAAACAGACTACCTACGATAGTAATAATCGATAGTAGGGCTAGTAGTAGCTTTATATCGAAGGACTACGTTTAAAGGAGAGCGATTATAACGCGCTAGAAACTAGATAGATACAAGGTAATTATAGTAAATAGATTATACTTGCCTAACGTAGATAGAAAAATAGTACCTCTATTATATATTACTTAAGGGTATTACGAGGAGATTATCTTAGATATAATACTAATAGCTAGGCACGACATTGTACTAGATACCCCTTAGTTAAGAAAACATAACCTAGCTATTAACTAGAGGACAGGAGTACTTAGATTTGATTAATACGAATGCGAACGTATTATAAGACCTATATATCGATAGCGGACAATAGTAGATAAGTAGAAGAAACTATACAAGATATGTTTCTTAGCGAATAGTAGACTTTAACGACGAAGCGCGAACTAGATAGATACTAGAGAGAGTCTACTAGATCACAAAAACGTTATAGTATATAGTAAAATCGTAGCACCTAGAATCCTAGAAGAGTATAAGGAATTCGCGCTACTCTTTAAGGACAAAATAGGATTAGTAGCCTTACTAAAATATTAACTATAAGACTATCGAATCTAACTTTAGCCTAGAAAGGTACTACCGTTTAGACTACTATATACTAAATTAGGCAAAGAATTAGAAGCTAAACGAGAATAGATTAAGGAGAACGAAGTAAAGAGATATATCTAGAAATTAGAATCCTCTATAGCATTACTAATAATATTTGTACTAAAGAAGAACGGAAAGCTACAATATATATAGGATTACTAGAAACTTGACAACATTATAATTAAAAACCGGTACCCTTTACCTAATATTAGCAAGCTATAGGACAGACTTTTAGGAGCTTAGTAGTTTACTACGCTAGACTTATAGAATAGATACTACCTTATCTATATAGTAGCTAGTAAAGAGTAGAAGATAGCATTTGGATTAAGATACAGACTTTATAAGTTCTTAGTTATACTATTTGGATTAACAAACGTACTAGCAAGTTTCTAGGATATAATAAACAATATACTACAAGAATATTTAGACGACTTTATAATAGCGTACCTTAACGATATTCTAGTCTATACTAATAGGACGCTATAACAACATATCGAACATATACGAAAAGTATTTAGGAAACTATAGGAACGCAATTTATAAGTTAACCTAGAAAAGTGCGAGTTCTATAAGAAAGAGGTTAAGTTCCTAGGATTTATTATAAGTATAAAAGGACTACGAGTCGACCCTAACAAAATTAAGGTAGTATAGGAATAGCTAACATTAAAATGCGTTAAGGACGTATAAGTATTCCTAGGCCTTACAAACTATAACTAAAAGTTCGTTAAGAACTACTCGACAACTATAATAGTTCTTACAAATCTTACGAGGAAGGATATTATATTTAAATAGGAAAACAAACACTAAGTAGCCTTTTAGAAGCTAAAGGATGTAATAGTAGAATGCTTAATACTAGCTATATTCGATACGAACAAGCCTATATAGATCGAAACAGATATATCTAACCTTGCTATAGGAGTATACCTTGCCTAAGAAAGCGAAGGCAAACGTAAGCCTATCGCCTACTATTCTTAAAAGATAATACTAGCCGAATAGAACTACGACATTTATAATAAAGAGCTACTTATAATTATATTAGTACTACGATACTAGAGAGTTTACTACGAAAGAGTACTAGGACTTATAATATATTCAGACTATAAGAACCTACTATATTTTACGACTATAAAGGACCTAACGAGACGACAAGTTAGATAGGCAGAACTTCTAGGATAATATAAGTTTAAAATTAAATATACTCTAGGAAAGGACAATATAAGAGTAGACGCCTTATTATAACGAAGCGACTATATAGAGACGAAAGACAAGTTCGAGTACTAGGTATTAAAGATTAATAACGATAGAAGCCTAAGCGTAAACGTTAGAGAGTTTAATAAAACAGTTAGGATATTAAACGACTAGGAGGAGGAATTTCCTATAAGTAAGGGAAAATTCTAAGTGCCCGAAGCAGGTATTAAGAACTATATATAGAGGTACTATAACGAACTAACACGAGGACATCCTAGAATTATAAAGATAGTACACTTAATCTAGAGGTATTTCGAATTCTCGTAGATATAATAACGAGTATACAACTATATTAAGAGGTATATATAGTATAGGCAAAACAAAGTAGAGCGATATTCGCCTTATAGAGAAATTCAATTCTCTAAAGTACTAGAGTAACTATAGGATAAGGTTATAATAGACTTTATTATAAAGTTACTAAGGTTAAAGGACCTAGTAATAGGACACGCATATAATTCGATACTTAATATTATAGATAGGCTAACGAAGTACGCATACTTTATACCCTATAACGAATTAATTATAGTAGAACAGCTAGTACACCTTATGCTTAATAGGCTAGTTAGATACTATAGAACGCAAAAGGTTTATATAACGGATAGGGACAAGCTATTTACGTCGCGATACTAGAGGACACTTCTTATACTTCTAGGTACAAAGTAGAAGTTATCTATAGTATTTTATCTATAGATAGACGGACAGATAGAACGAGTTAACTAGACTCTAGAGACGTACCTACGACACTATATTAACAAAATAATAAACAATTAGGTAGTACTACTACTAATAGCGTAACTAGTAATTAACAACATAGATTTATTAATAATAGGTAGGTTACCTTTCTTCCTAAACTTCGGGAAGGAACCTAATATTTTTAGACCCGAATACTACTATAAGGCTACTTAGGCTACGATAGTTAGAGTAAGTAACCTCCGAAAAATCTATAAGGACGCTAAAACAAGGATCGAATAAGACTAAAAGAAACTATAAGGTAAGGATATAAGAATAGCACCTTAGCTAAAAGAGAGGGATAAGGTGTATCTTTATACTAAAAACCTAAAGACGCGAAGACTAATAAAGAAACTAGACTATAAGAAAGTCGGACTATTCTTAGTTAAAGAAGTTAGGGGACCTATAAGCTATAGGCTAGCACTTCTACTAGATGCTAAAATACACCCTATGTTCTATATATCGCTTTTAGAGCTAGTAGACCTAGATATACCCTTATAGAAAACATTTTATTACGAAACTTAGGAAGAAGATAAGTTTAAAGTCGAAAGGATTCTAGACTAAAAGAACAATTAGTATCTAGTTAAATAGAGAGGATATCTAGAATCGGAAAATACCTAGGAACTACTAGAGAACCTTACGAACTACTACTAGCTTCTATAGTATTTCTACTAGAGGAAACATCTAATAAGAAGGTAGAGGGTTCTCTATACTAGAAAGAATCTAGCATACTATCTAAAGAACTCTAGGTCTAAGGAGATAGTACTAGGGCGGGAATATACTAGCTAGGAGCCGACAGATTAGGATTAAGAATCTTAAACTCCTCCTAAACCTCTATATCCTTATCTAATAAGAGACGATCTTCTAACGCACAACCTTCGAGAACTTTCCGATCTACTATATCTAGCTATTTTCGAAGACGCATTTCTTTAGTATATACCTAGGCTAGCTTAGCCTTCGCGGAATCGAGCTCTTAAAGCAACCTCTTACGCTATATAGTAAGACGTTTCTATTCGCTTTTAGTAACCCGCGCGTTATAACCCTTTAGATTCTGTTACTAATATTTAGCGCACCGACTAGAGGAAATATATATACAATATATACGATCCTCCTTTTAATAAGTATTATAAGGCTTTATAGCAATATTCCTCTTACAAAAGATCTAGGCAGCTTTGCGTTTCTAACGCTAAGTCGATTTAGACTATATAGTAGAAGGTAAAGGAGAAGATATAGTTACTAGATAAACGAAAGGGTTAAGGTTATACGTAATAAGCTTTAGGACGAAGCTAGGCTAAGAAGGAGATAGTATTATAAATTAAAGCAATTAGATAGTATAAGCAGACCTGCTAGGAGAAATAGCGGCACTAACTAACTAATAAGGATAGTACTCTATCTCCTATAGCTAAGACTAAGAGAGTATATATACCTTACTCTCTATACTCTTACTACTCTCTAGAGATTATAGAGAGTAGTAAGAATAGAAGGGGCCTACTATAGGAAAGGTAGTATATATAGGAACTTAGGATAGACTTATTTAGACTATATTTAACTTATGTTAGCAATCGACTAATTAGAATCGACTGTCTATCAAACTCTTATTATTTATTACTTTATATTAGTATCTACTCTCCTCTTTAAGAGCTTATCTTTAGAAGCTACTAACGCTTACCTATTTTGGGTTAGGATATACTCTAGTACGTATAACCTACTAGTTAGTTGTTAATACCTTAGCGTATACGTAGAGTATAATATTATACTCTACTACTATAGCCTAGTTTATTAGAGTATAGGTATAGTTATTCTTACTATAGCTATAAGCTTAATTAGTAGTTACGCTAAGCTAGAAAAGTATATACCTAGGACGTACGAATATATATACTAGTTATAACGCTACTACTACTCTAACTTAAAATATATATTATACTACTTATACTCTAGAGTAGAGTTAGCTACACGTCTTATATATTTAGAGTAGGTAATACTTATACTTAAGGCTAATATATTAGGTATAATACTTATAGTTATTAATAAGGGGCTCCTCGCTATAAGTATAGTAGCTAGAAGGTATATTTAGAGTAGGTAGAGCGCGTATAGGTATATTTAGAGTAGGTAGAGTATATATAGATATACTAGGAGTAGCTAGTAGAGCGCTAGCGGCGCGCTTAGAACTCTTAGGAGGTATTACTAATAATTTAATATAGAAGGAAAAAAGTTAGGAAGATAGCGTATATAGAGTAGACTTTATACCTACGCGCTATCTCTACTATAGAAGCTTTATATAGGTAGAAGCTCTCTATTATTATAGGTAACCTATACTAGGACTAATTAGAGGCGTCGAGTATATTTATAATACGCGTCGCGTAATAATAATAAGAAGTTATATTATATAGATTATAACTAAGACATAATTTATAGTACTACTCTAGTATAGGGAGAGGTTTATAGAAGGGACAAGCTACTTATAGAGTAGACTATAAAAGGCTAACGCTTACTCTATATAAGTAAGGAGTAGTCTAAGTATTAAGACGACTTTTATAGGAGAAGGAGGCAAATAATACTAGATAGTCGAGCTATAGGCTTAGATAGCTAGGCTAGTAAGCTAAGCTATATATAACGTATATATATATATATTATACGCTTCGCTCTATAACTAAACGAAGGTAGTAATTAGTTTCTAACCTTGCTCTATTATTAGAGACTAAGGCTCTATACGCTACTATATACCTTTATATTAATAGCCTATTATATACGTTCTTAGATAGATACCTCTAGGTTCGCCTTAGATAGTATCTTCTCCTAGCTCTTTATAGGCGAGGATACTACTTATTAGCATCCTATTACCTTCTACTCTTAGAAGCTTACTCTAGTAGAATAGAACTATAAGACCTATAATTAAGAGCTACTAGTAATTATTAAGTGCTTTAAGACGTAGCGCTATACTTTAAAAGCGCGCTATAGATAATTTGTATACTATCCGACTATAATAACCTTCGTAGTTTTATAGGCGTAAAGTAGCTAAATAGCTACTAGGCTTAGTAGGCTATATACTTATTAAGGTTCGATTTTGCTATTAAGTATAATAAGGAGACTAATAACCTAGCTAATAGACTTTCTCGCTACGTAGACTATATACCTACTATATAAGTAGCAAATACACTCCTTCTAACCTTAAGAAATAAGCTATTATTCTAGAAATAAGAGAGTAGGCAAACTAATAACCCTATTATAGATTATATCTAGATTACGTACGTATAGTAGGCTAGGAGTATAGAGCTTCTACTCTAGCCTAAGAAGAATTAACTTATAGCGGCGCTACTAGCCTTTATTTATAAAGTAGTAACCTAGGAGGAGACTCTAATAGGTAGCGTCTTAGGCAACCTAGAGACCTTACTATATAAGCTATAAGTAGCCTTAGAGCGCCCTATAAGTACTAGCAAGGACTAGGAATTTAAGTATAGCGTCTAGTATAGGGAGGGTTATATTTAGGTCCTAAGTAATAAAGTATTAAAGGTATAGCTACTACGCTTATACTATAACGACCTATTAGCTAGCTACTTTAGAAGAGACTATACTCTTACCTTACTAGTAAGAAAGTATTAGTAGCTAGAGATAGTAAAGGAAGTCGATAGCTATATCCGAACCTACTATATATACTAGATAATAAAAGATAGACGCTATTATAGATATAGTAAGGTATATACTCTACTATTACCTAATAGGCTATAGTAGGAAATTATAATAGACTTTATTATAGACCTACCTCTAAGTAAGCTCCTTAGCTATATATATAATACTATCCTAGTAATTATCGATGGGTTCTCTAAAATAGTAATCTTCGTTCTAACTAATAAGATATATACTAGCGTAGAGCTAGCGAATATCCTAATACGCGAGGTTATATACTATTTTAGTATACCTAAAGGCGTACTCTTAGATTAGAGTAGCGTTTTTACTAGCTAGTACTAGAGCGACTTTATATATAAGGTATAGCTAAAGTATAAGCTTAGTATAGCGTTTTACCTATAAATAGATAGCTAAATAGAGCAGGTAAATTAGATCCTAGAATAGTACCTCTAGTATTACTATAATAATAAGTAGAATAACTAGATAGAGCTATTACTATAGGCTAAGTATATAAGTAACGTATATAATAATACTACTACTAGTATATTACCTTTCTAAGTAATACTAGATTTCTAACCTTCTTTAATACTAGCGCCTTAGGACAAGTCTACTAAGAGAAGAGTACTAGCTACTATAAAGCGTACGTAGTAGCTACGTGATATAACTAAAAAGCTAAAAGAGAATTAGTAATAGATAGTAAACTAGCGAGTAGAGTACTATAATATATAATATAAGCCCTAAGTATACTCTATAGGTAATATAGTACTATTATTAACTAAGAACTTATAACTACTAGTACCTAAGAAGAAAATAGTAGCCTAGTTTATTAGACCTTTCTAGGTACTTGATATAATTAGCAATTAGGCTTAGTACTTAGTACTACCTACCTAGTACTAGATCTATAATATCTTCTATATCTCGCTACTAGAGCTATAGAATAGCTAAGTAGGTAAGAAGCCTACCTATCCTATACTCCTCGCTAAAGAGAATAGCAAGTATAAGGTTAATGCTATTAAGAGTACTAGAGTATATAGTAGTATACGCTAGTATCTAGTATAGTAGAAGGAGTAGCTAGAAGACTATAACCCCTAAGTTAATAAGGCAGACTATAAGAGTTTAAAGGACCTAATCGAAGTATACTTAGCGTAGGAGAAGAGTAAAGAGAGCTTAGATAAAGAGAAATAGAAGAAGTAAGCCTAGAAGGAAAACTATATTATAGGCTACCTATATTATAGCCCTAGGTAGAGTATAGGAGCTAAGTATACTTATAGCTAGAGCTACTTATCTTCTAAAGATGCCTAGAGTAGAGCTACTCTTTATTACTCTCTATCTCCTCTATCTTATTATCCTCCTTATTATCCTTCTTAGGACCTAGAAGGCCTATAAGGCTCTTACGCTCCTAGTAAGAGATTAGTATATAACAATCTAGTAAAGAATACTTATAGAATAAGCTTAACTTTATCTTATTATTAAAGTAGGCCTAGAGCCTACTTATAGCGGCATTAGTATAACTAAGGTTAGTAGTAGGTACGTAGGCCTTAAGGAACTAGTAGGAGGTTAGTACGTAATAAGTAAGTAATAGGCCTAAAGACTTATAGCGCGACTAAGTTTAAAGAGACTAACTAGAGCCTAGATATTCTATACTATAGTAGCGATAGCTTAGGTATTATTACCTACTTATATAGTACTAGTAGTACGCTTACTCTTAGCTATAATAGTAGGATAGCGCTAGGAAATAGAGTCGCGATTATACTATAGCCTCTATTAAAAAGTAAAGGGTAGTCTTATACCTTCCTACTTAAGTTAGAATAAGAAGAGTTATACTAGATTATAACTTACTAGTCCTCTAACTAAGGCCCTATAAGCTTAGCCCTAGAAGGAGTATTTAAGGGGGAGAGAGAAGAGATATTTCCTCTTCTCTTATATAAGACGTTTATTACTATTCGTTCGTATATATATATAATCCTTTCCTAACATAATATATTCCTCCTATAGCTACTTCTATATACGTAAATCTATTACCTAGTAAAGAGAAGATCTTAGTTTAATAGCCTCTATAGATAGTTAGTACCCGAAGATTATACCTATAGTATATAATAAGCTAGTAAGGAACATATCTTAAGTAGCTTATACTAGTTCGTAGAAGTATCTAGGAATGCTTACTAGGCGGCCTTATAGTTAGCCTATAAGATACTAGCGTCGCGCCTAATATACTTAGCCTTAGCGTATACGTAGAGTATAATATTATACTCTACTACTATAGCCTAGTTTATTAGAATATAGGTATAGTTATTCTTATTATAGCTATAAGCTTAATTAGTAGTTATACTAAGATAGAGAAGTATATACCTAGGGCATACGAATATATATACTAGTTATAATACTACTACTATTCTAAATTAAAGATCTATATTATATTACTTATACTCTAGGATAGAGTTAGCTACGCGTCTTATATACTTAGAGTAGGCGATACCTATACTTAAGGCTAATATATTAGGCGTAATACTTATAGTTATTAATAAGAGGCTTCTTACTATAAGTATAGTAGCTAGAGGGTATATTTAGAGTAGGCGGAGCATATATAAGCTTACTAGAAGTAGCTAGTAGAGCGCTAGTAACGCGCTTAGAACTCTTAGGAAGTATACTAATAATTCGATATAGAAGGAAAAAATTAAGAATATAGCGTATATAGAGTAGACTTTATACCTATGTACTATTTCTACTATAGAAGCTTCCTATAGGTAGAAGCTCCCTATTATTATAAGTAACCTATACTAGGACTAATTAAGTACTCTAGCCTCTTAGATAGATAGCGTAGAGAATAGAATAGAGTCTCTACTTACTCTAATAGCTAATATAGATAACTTTAACTAAACTACGCCTAATATTAACTAAACTATATATAAGATCTATAATCTCTAGTACTATTGTTTCTTATACTATAGTATAGTAAAGCTTAGATCTCTTTATAAGGTTACTACGCTAAAGAGCCTAGTACCTATTATTAATAATTTCGACTATAAAATATATAGACTTATAAATATAAAAAGGAAATAGAGAAAGGTAACTAACTAGAAGCGCTAGATCGTCGAACTTATCTTACTTAATATCTATAGCCTATTAATACTATTAAGAGAACAATATAGATACTTCTTTATAATTATTAATAATTACTTTTAGAAAGTATAGGCGTACCTTCTAAAGAGGAAGTCGGATATAGCTAAAGTACTCTAATATTAGAGAAAGAAGGTCGAGCTTTAGACTAATAGCTATAAGCCTAAGGTACTAAGAAGTAATAATATAAGTAAACTCCTATCTATTCTAAAGGAATAGGAGTTAGAATATAGTATAGAGCTAAACCTAACTAAGGCGTATAACTCTTAGATAAATAGTATTACTAAGAAGCATATTAGTAATACTAAGTAGGTAGTTAGAGCGATAATTAAAGATATAGGACTCTAAGTCGAATTCTAGCTAGAACCTCTAATAGTAAGCTAATATGTATATAACCTATGCCTTATTAAAATTAACGACCTCTTAGTAACGCTAGAAGAAGCCTAGTTAGAGAAACGACCCTCTATCGACTATATATACGTTTAGAGGTACTAGGTTGTCTTATATATCGACCTAAGATCGATACCTAAAGACTCGAGGAGGGATAAGCTAATAAATCGAGGATATAAGAATATGTTTATTAGGTACGTTAAGAGTACTACTAAGATATAGAAGGTCTAGGCACCTAATTTAAAACAAGTTATTGCTATAGAGTCTATTAAATTCTTCGAAGAAAGTAAAGGAAGTAATAGATTTAATCTCTCTAGCAACCTAGATTAAGTAAGTAGGAGTAAGAGGCTTACGTACTATATATAAGTATACTACTAGTAAACCTTATAACTAATAGGACTATAAGAAGCCTAATAAGGGTAATAGTAAGAAGTCTAGAGAAGATTCCTAGAAGCTATTACTACCTCCGCCTACTAGGAGTAGTAGTAGAGTAGCTAATAAGAATAACAACTATTATAACTATAGTAAACCTAGCTATTAGGCGCGGGATTATTATACTCTAAAGAAGGAGATAATAGCTTCTACCTATAAGGTAGAGGTAGTAGAGCCTACAAAGGCTTAATACTATACCTAGGCCTACTTACTATATAAGAGGTAGGTAGTAGTACGTTAGGTAAGGGCTAGTTATTAGTCGAGGAGCCCTTCTATAGCCTCGACAATAAGGGAATATACCCTAGGTCTAGACGTAGCCCTAGTACCTATAAAGCGCCTATATAGCGTAGTTATTATTATAGAAGAAGACGAAGTTAAGACAGACATATTACTTAATAATTATATAGATATTAATATTATATCTTAAGCTTATATCTTATAGTATAGGCTTAAGCAAGTTATAAGCATGCCTCTTCCTATTATAGATTCGTTCTAAAGGAAGAGAGGCTATTATTATAGCGCGTATTAGCTTAAGATCCGACTAGTAGATAGTACTAGATATAAGAAGTATACGTAGAGTATATTCTTTGCCTTAGATATATCTAGAGCGCTAGTTTTACTAGAGCGGCCTTAGAGGCGCTAGTAGGCTATTATTGTATATAGTAATATAGATAAGTAGTATTATAGTAGCGTATTATCTATAATACGCGTACTTAACGCTAGGCGTTTCTATTAGTTACTAAAGACTAAATCTTATATATTCGCGGTCGCTACTAGTATAATAGTAGGACTAGCACCTCTTCTCGACGAAGTTAAGGACTTCGCTAATATATTTACTAATAAGAAGAATATAGCTAAGCTTAAGCGCGTTAATAGCATAGAGTATACTATTATATTATAAGTTAGTAAGAAGCTACCTTTTCGTCCTCTATATAATCTATTAGGAGTAGAGCTTGAACTACTTCGAGAATATCTCGATTAGGCCCTTCGGAATAGTTAGATCCGGCGTAGTACTAGCGAGGCGGGTGCTCCTATTCTATTTATTCCTAAGAAGGATAGTACTATATAGTTATACGTAGATTATCGAGGGCTAAATAAGATCTCGATTAAAGACTAATACCTCTTACCTCTTATAGATAAGATACTTACGTAGCTTAGGTAGGTAGTATAGTTCTCTAAGTTAGACCTAAAGGATATATACTATAGGATCCTAATTAAGGAGAATAACTACTAGAAGACTATATTTTATATACGCTATAGCTATTTTAAGTACTTAGTAATATCGTTTAGGCTAACTAACGCTCCTACGACTTTTTAGGTATATATTGACTAAGCCTTTATAGGCCTTATTAATATCTGCTATATAGTATATCTAGATAATATCCTAATCTATAGCAACTTATATAAAGAGTATACTTAGTATCTACGCCTTATATTAGAGTAGCTACGAAAATACGCCCTCTATACTAGCTAGAAGAAATACGAGTTCTGTACCTACTAACTAGAGTTCCTAGGCTTTATTATTAACGGCTCTAGTATATTAATAGATAAGAGTAAGCTTAGCGTAGTTAAGAAGTAGCTAGTACCTAAGACCCTTAAGGAAGTCTAGAGTTTTCTTAGCTTCGCTAACTTCTATAGGCAGTTTATTAAGAACTACTCGAGGATAGTAGTACTACTTACTATAATAAGTAAAGGGAAGAGTAGCCCGTTCCTATAGGGAGAGCCTAAGGAAGCTACGTTTTATACGCTAATAGTAGCCTTTACTACTACTCTAATCCTCTAGTATTATAACCCTAAGCTCCTAATTAAGATAGAGACAGATGCCTCTAGGTTCGCCTTAGATAGTATCCTCTCCTAGCTCTTCGTAGGCGAGGATACTACTTATTAGCACCCTATTACCTTCTACTCTTAGAAGCTTACTCTAGTAGAATAGAACTAGAAGACCTATAATTAGGAGCTACTAGTAATTATCGAGTGCTTTAAGACGTAGCGCTACTATCTTAAAGGCGCGCTATAAGTAATTTGTATACTATCCGACTATAATAACCTTCGCGGTTTTATAGGCGTAAAGTAGCTAAATAGCTACTAGGCTTAGTAGGCTATATACTTATTAAGGTTCGATTTCGCTATTAAGTATAATAAGAGGACTAATAACCTAGCTAACAGACCTTCTTACTACGTAGACTATATACTTACTACGTAAGTAGCAAATATACTCTTTCTAACCCTAAGAAATAAGCTATTATTCTAGAGATAAGAGGGTAGGTAGACTAACAACTCTATTATAGATTGTATCTAGGTTGCGTGCGTATAGTAGGCTAGGAGTATAGAGCTTCTACTCTGGCCTTAGGAGAGTTAACCTATAGTAGCGCTACTAGCCTTTATTTATAAGGTAGTAACCTAAGAGGAGACTCTAATAGGTAGCGTCTTAAGTAACTTAGAGACCTTACTACGTAAGCTATAAGTAGCCTTAGAGCGCTCTAAGAGTACTAGTAAGGACTAGGAATTTAAGTATAGCGTCTAGTATAGGAAGAGTCGTATTTAGATCCTAAGTAATAAAGCGTTAAAAGCGTAGCTACTATACTTATACTACGACGACCTATTAGCTAGCTACTTTAGAAGAGACTATACTCTCGCCTTACTAGTAAGGAAGTATTAGTAGCTAGAGATAGTAAAGGAAGTCGATAGCTATATCCGAACCTACTATATATACTAGATAATAAAAGATAGACGCTATTATAGATATAGTAAGGCATATACTCTACTATTACCTAATAGGCTATAGTAGGAAATTATTATAGACTTTATTATAGACCTACCTCTAAGTAAGCTCCTTAGCTATATATACGACACTATCCTAGTAATTGTCGATAGATTCTCTAAAATAGTAATCTTCGTCCTAACTAATAAGATATATAATAGCGTAGAGCTAGCAAATATCCTAATACGCGAGGTTGTATGCTATTTCGGTATACCTAAAAGCGTACTCTTAGATTAGGGTAGCGTTTTTACTAGCTAGTACTAGAGCGACTTTATATATAAGACGTAGCTAAAGTATAAGCTTAGTATAGCGTTTTACTTATAAATAGATAGCTAAATAGAGCGGGCAAATTAGACTCTAGAATAGTACCTCTAGTATTACTATAATAATAAGTAGAATAACTAGGCAGAGCTATTACTATAGGCTAAGTATATAAGTAACGTATATAATAATACTACTACTAGTATATTACCTTCTAGGTAGTACTAGGTTTCTAACCTTCTCTAATACTAGCGCCTTAGGATAAGTCTACTAAGAGGAGGGTACTAGCTACTATAGAGCGTACGTAGTAGCTATATAATATAACTAAGAAGCTAAAAGATAATTAGCGACAGATAGTAAACTAGTAAGTAGAGTACTATAACGCGTAGTATAAGTACTAAGTATACTCTATAGGTAATATAGTACTACTATTTACTAAGAACTTATAACTAGTAGTACCTAAGAAGAAAATAGTAGCCTAGTTTGTCGGACCTTTCTAGGTACTCGATATAATTAGTAATTAGGCTTATTACTTAGTACTACCTACCTAGTACTAGATCTATAATATCTTCTACGCCTCGCTACTAGAGCTATAGAATAGCTAAGTAGGCGAGGAGTCTACCTATTCTATGCCTCTTACTAAAGAGGATAGCAAGTATAAGGTTAAGGCTATTAGGAGTACTAGAGTATATAGTAGTATACGCTAGTATCTAGTATAGTAGAAGGAGTAGCTAGAAGACTATAACCTCTAGGTTAATAAGGCAGACTATAAGGATTCAAAGGACCTAATCGAAGTATACTTAGCGTAGGAGAAGAGTAAGAGGAGCTTAGATAAAGAGAAATAGAAGAAGTAAGCCTATAAGGAAAACTATATTATAGGCTACCTATACTATAGCCCTAGGCGGGGCATAGGAGCTAAGTATACTTATAGCTAGAGCTGCTTATCTTCTAAGAGTGCCTAAAGTAGGGCTACTCTTTATTACCCTCTATCCTCTTTATCTTATTATCCTCCTTAGGACCTAGAAGGCCTATAAGGCTCTTACGCTCCTAGCGAGAGATTAGTATACGCCGATCTAGTAAGGAATACTTATAGAACAAACTTACCTCTATCTTATTATCGAGGTAGGCCTAGAGCCTACTTATAGTAGCATTAGTACGACTAAGGTTAGTAGTAGGTACGTAGGCCTTAAGGAACTAGTAGGAGGTTAGTACGCGATAAGTAAGTAATAGGCCTAAAGACTTATAGCGCGACTAAGCTCGAAGAGGCTAACTAGGGCCTAGGTATTCTATA
>JABBMZ010000188.1:0-34226 GCA_013403795.1 Teratosphaeria pseudoeucalypti | reverse complement strand
GTTTACTATAGTTATAATAGTTGTCGTTCTTATTAGCTACTCCGCTACTACTCCTAGTAGGCGGAGGCGGTAGTAGCTTCTAGGAATCTCCTCCGGACTTCTTGCTATCGCCCTTATTAGGCTTCTTGTAGTCCTGTTAGTTATAAGGTTTACTAGTAGTATGCTTGTACGTAGTACGCGAGCCTCTTACCCCCGCTTGCTTAATCCGGGTTGCTAGAGAGATCAATTTGTCCCAAGTCTTTAGCGCTTAATAGTAGACTATAATAGCCTCGCCTAGGGTATCTCGTAGCTTTACGAGTAAGTGTTATATACGTTGCGTAGGCGTGTAGGGTTCTATTTGTTCCTCTAGCGTAGCTAAGTATATAGCAAAGGACAAAGCACTCTGCTTTTCGCCCTACTTAGCGCTCTTATACTATCGGGCGACAGTAAGCCCGCGATTAGTAGGATCCTCGACTGCGTCTACTATCTCCTAGCAAAACATCTCCTAGGTATAGTCTAGCGCTAGGTTCGAGACCTTATGCTTATTATGCTAGGTCTCCGAGGTGTCTCCTTTAAGGAACATGCTCGCGTATATAATCCGCGCGTACGTATCGCTATAGGCCTAGCCCGATAATGCGAACACCTTCTCTAAATAGCGGATAAAGGTTCTTGCTTCTTTTAGCGTCTTACTAGAGAACTTCGATAGAAGTTCGAGGCGTAGGCTGCCTAAGCTACGCGTAGGTATAGTAGGCGAGTCGGCTAACTACGTAGATAATGTAGTTGCTGCCTCTATAGCCTAGAAACCTGCTACCTATAGGCGCTTATAACGCGCTACGTCTGCTCGGAGGTTATAGAGGCGTTACTCCTTATCTAGTGCCGCCTGCTCTTACTCGAGACGAGCTATCTCCTTGTCGACTATCTCCCCTACTTCGAGCTAGTCGCCTCTAGCCTCCGCGTCGCGTTAGCGCTACGTGCGAGCAGGCATAGAGCCTACTTAGCTAGGAGGGGGGATACTAGTTATCGTAAGTACTCTATAGGCTACAACCGGGGTAGAGTAATTAGAATTGAGAACGTATGCGATAGGCTATCGATACAAAGGTATATAGTAGCGTATAGAGCCTTAGTCTCTAATAATAGAGCCTAGTTAGAAACTAATTACTACCTTCGTTTGGTTACGAAGCGAAGCGTATAGTATACGTATGCGTGCGTTACGTGCGGCTTAGCTTGCTAGCCCGGCCGTCTAAGCCTATAGCTCGACTGTCCGGTATTAATAAGAATAGTATTAGATAGGTTAGAGGAAGTTAGAGTAGATAAAAGCCTACTAAGATAGTTAAGTAAGGTAACTAGTAAGAGAAGTTATAATTAGAGTAACGAAGGGAGGTAGGATAAGTTAAAGAAGGCTATAGAGATAATTAATAGCTTTATTGCTATCTATAATATAATATTAGGTATAAACGTAGAAGAAGAGCTCTATTAGTATAAGGACGGCTAGTTTGGATTTATAGCAGATGTAGAAGAATGTAGCCTAGTAGTAGTAGGAGCTAGAATACAACTATTAGAGAAGATACCTATCTCGAAGACGTACAAGTAGGTAGTCTCTAATAAGAAGTAGGGACATATATAGCTAGAAGCTATATAGGTAGAAACTATAGTATTAGAAGGCAACCTAACCTATAAAGCTATAGTCGTACTAGCGAGAGCTAATCTAATTACGTCGAAATAGGTCTTCGATATAAAATATAATACTAATAGATCGGTTAATAAGTTTAAGGCTCGACTTATTACTAGAGGATTTAGCTAGGTACTTAGAGTAGACTTTAAAGATATATTCTCCCTAATAGTTAGATATAATACTATTCGCCTCTTTATAGCTATAGTATATATAAATAACTAGGAGCTATACTAGGTCGACGTTAATAATACTATTATAGAGTTAGTTCTAAAAGAAGTTATTCTAATATATGCTCCGCCTAGAGTTAGAGTTAACCTAGGCGAGGTGCTTAAGCTAGAGAAGAGCTTGTATAGCTTAAAGTAAGTAGCCCGAGACTAGTACTAACTCTATAAAGGAAATATCGAGAAGATTAGGTTTATTTAGAGTAGAGCTAATCCTTACCTCTTCGTCTATTCTACCTAGAAGCTAATAATTCTAGTGTATATAGACGACATTATAATAGGAGCGGAAAGTATAACTAATATAGACTAGTTTAAGAAGAAGTTTATAATATTCTTTAAAATTAAGGACCTAGGCGAAGTAAACTACCTTCTAAATATTAAGATTATTAGAGACTAAAAAGCTAGTACTTTGCGCTTAGACTAGACGTACTATATCGAAAAGGTACTAGACAAGCTTATAATATCGGTAGAGAGTGCCTCCCTAACCTAATTACTTCTAGATAGCTACGACGTAATTAGAGTACTAGGACCTAACAATATTAGAGTAGATAAGAAAGAATACTAAGAAGCTATTAGTAGCTAGATATATACGGGCGTTCTAACTAGACCTAATATTATATTCGCACTTAGAAGGCTAAGCTAGTATATATTAGATCTAGCTAAATATTACTAGTAGGCTCTAAAGAAGCTTAGAAGATATATTCGCTTATTAAAGGACCTTAGAATCGTATATAATACGAAAGTATAAGATATACTTATAGGATACTCTAACTTAGACTATATAATAGATAAGTTAGACTTAAAGTATATCGACGTAGCCTACTATTATTAGAGAGACCTCTATAAGAAGGGTATTATCTCTATTAGCTATGTTAAGACCTCTAATATAATTGCTAATAGCCTAATAAAACTAAAACTAGGACCCTAATTCGAGAAGGTAGTAGAGTAGCTTTAGCTAAGGAAGTAATCTTTTTGTTTTGCTTTTCTTTCTATTTCTACAATTATAGCTACTACTAGGGAGTAGCACTATAATATACTACTAGACTAACCTACTACCTTAGGTAATCTCGTTTGTTACTAGGAACTTGCAAATCCCTACTAGAATGCTTATACTACTAGCGGCCTCTTCTAGACCTATAATAAGTACTCTAACTACTATAAGCCCTACGATTAGCACTCTAACTACTACTCTAACTACTACGATAACTAGCCTAAGACGGACCTACGTTAGGCAACTTAGAAACTTCGATACTAATCCTTTTATTAGGCGTTTCGGCAATCTCCTAGTAAAACTACTACTAACTATAGAACTCTTACTAAGCCCTTACTCTATCTACCTTAGTAATACTATAGAGTAGATTCTTAGAAAGTCTCTATATAATAATAAGAGG
Organism: Teratosphaeria pseudoeucalypti; assembly: GCA_013403795.1. Classification (NCBI taxonomy): domain Eukaryota; kingdom Fungi; phylum Ascomycota; class Dothideomycetes; order Mycosphaerellales; family Teratosphaeriaceae; genus Teratosphaeria; species Teratosphaeria pseudoeucalypti. The sequence continues at coordinate 30,963 of JABBMZ010000188.1, read as the reverse complement.
GCTTAGATAAGTAAGATATAGACTCTAATAAGAAACACCTAAGTGCTACTTAACTCTAGAGGCGTCTAGGCTAATATTAGGAGATAGCTAATATTTAGAAGGCGAGCGCTTAGTAGGAAGTAGAATATTATAGTCGTCTAGAGTAGAGGAAGAAGAGATACTACTCTACATACTTCTAATAGGCTAACCTCTCGGACTCCTATATAAGAAGATTAGACTTATACTAGTTATATAGATATCTAGTCCGAAAGGTTAACAACAAGTTAGAAGAGAAAGAGTTACTAGGATCTCTTACTCCTATCTTTCCTCCTAGGTCTCTCTAAGCGACTAACGCCTCTAATTAAGAATCCTAGTATTCTAACGCCTCTAACTAGAAACGTTAGAGCTCTAACGTCTCTAACTAAGGCTTATATCCTAGAAAGCTATATTAGGAATAAGGACTAGAGCTTACCTTAGTAGAGTAGCAGACCTTTCGCTTAATAGGGACTCTTCCTTAATTATAGGTAGAATCGAGGTACGCTAGTAGGGCTAGAGGAGGAAGGCCTAGTTAGTAAGGTACTAATAGGTTAGAGCCTTAATTCTCTTACTTATCTAGTTCAACTTATAGTTAGCTACCTAATCTAGGAGAGTTAAAGGCCTCCTAAGAATACTCTATTCCTACTAGGCGAATTTAGCCTCCTAGAAGTAGACTAAAATCCTATAATAGATAAGGTTACTCTAGGTAAATAGTATCGGCTTAGTCCTAACTAGAATATCCTCGTATAGCTATAGAGTCTTATTAAACTATATAGTAAAGAGGTCTCTAGCTTCTTAGTTTATATAAGGCTTAGGGAAGGCCTTATTACGACGATCCGCGAGACTAGTAAGTAACCTATAGTACTTACTCTCCTAGTACTTATCTAGAGCTATCTAGTAATAATCTAGACTCCTCTAATAACAATCCTTATCCCTCTAACGCTATAGGCCTAGGTCGGGACTCTAACCTAGGCTCTAATAAGTCGGAGCTTAGGAAGTTAGGTTAATAGGCTAGGAAGTAGAGAGATAAGGCTAGAGGTTATAGCTACCTACTTTAACTTAGGCTAATAGGCTACTCTAAGCTGAGGCTAATAGACTACTCTAAACTTAGCCTAATAGACTACTCTAACCTATAGTACTACTCTAACCTAAGGGATTCTCGTCTAATACTCTAGTATAGAGCGAGTAATACTTCTTATAGTTCTTTCTAAAGCAATTAGTATAAGAGCCCTCGAGATGAAGATTTCTAGAGTTAGAGTAATAAAGAGCGTATAGGCTAACATACTAGCCTCCTAACTTAGTAGTATACTAGACCTAGTTTATAGTCTAGGTAGTACTAGCTATTATAAGGCCTACTATAATAGGTATTATACTAGTTAGTATATTTAGGTTATACTCTTATAAACTCGGATTATTAGAAAATATAATGCCCGAATAAGTAATAAAAAAACAGGTTATATTACTCTTAAATACTAGAGGGACCTAGGAAAACTAACTAGTATAGTATACCTTATAGAGGAATCGAATATATACCTAGAGCTAGGTATAACTAAGAGTCGGGTGCCTTATAGCGTTAGAGCTTAGAGCTATAAGCTATCTAAGCTTCTTGTCGAGTAAAGCGTTATCTAATAGAATTAGTAGAACACCTTACTATTATACTATACTAAGGTATTAGAGAAGTATTAAGGTATTAGAGAGGTAATAACTAAAGAAGTATATTAAGAAAGAGAGAGAGGATAGATAACTTTATATAGAGTCGGACCTACCTATAAAGACAAGGTATTTATATAAGCTAGCGTACAAACTAATATATATAAAAATAAAACATTTATATAGACGAATAAACAAACTAGTATATATAAAGAGTAAGTATACTCTAGCTTACGACTTTATTTATATATTAGAGGCGAACATACTCTAATTTATAATTCTCTATTATAAAGACAAAGAGAAGATAAATATATTCTAATTTATAATCCTCTCTTATAAGGATAAAGGGGCACGTTATATCTAGAGGACTCTAGACTAGGGATTAGAAGCTAGTAGAAGTTACTCGAGGTTAGTAGGAGCTATAGATAGTATATACCTAAGTAGGAGTATTAAAAAGTAAAGGGTAGTCTTATACCTTCCTACTTAAGTTAGAATAAGAAGAGTTATACTAGATTATAACTTACTAGTCCTCTAACTAAGGCTCTATAAGCTTGGCCCTAGGAGGAGTATTTAAGAGGGAGAGAGAAGAGACAATTCCTCTTTTTAAATAGGAGACGTTTTTACTATTCGTTTGTATATATATATAATCCTTTCCTAATATAATATATTCCTCCTATAGCTACTTCTATATACGTAAATCTATTGCCTAGTAGAGAGAGGATCATAAAGTTCCGGCGTGCCTAAGGACAAAATATTTCGCGGTACTGCGCTCTCCCGGCATGCCTCGTTACAGCTACTAATACATCTAATCCAAGTAACAAGCTTGTAGCAATGATGGCACGGCTCCCGATCCGGGACCATCACACACAACAACGATTATTTTACTACTCAGCAAGGTGAGGAGGTCTTGGCACAGGTCTGACAGCACCATCATGTGGTGGTGGTGGTCGTCCAGGTCGTCGGCAATGGGCATGCTCCATCGCTCCCTCCACGGCTCTCAAGTAATGCCTCAGGTTCCGCCAAGCATCGGCTCCAGTTCAGGCATGTGTCAGTAGTGGATTGAACGCCAGGACTCTCCCGGACAGTCGATGACCTGGCTATTTCTCTCCCGGACAGTCCATCACCTGGCTATTTCTCTCCCGGACAGTCCATCACCATGTCTTCGACCAAGACCGGCTGGAGCAAACGGGAGCCCGGCTGTGTCCGATGCCAGCAGCGTCATGTGCGCTGCGACCGCCAACGCCCGACCTGCTCCACCTGTCGCCGGAGTCGATGGCCCGCGCCTTGCGAGTATCGCCCCCACTCCCGTCCGCTGCGCTTCCGCCAGAGTCGATACTCGTCAGTCACCACCGACGCTCATCAGGAAGACGACGTGCCATCGTCCAAGGTCTCCCGCCATGGGAGTGCGCCCATCACCCCGCTGACCCTCTCCGTGGAGCGTGGAGAGGAGCAACGGTCCACTCCGCTCCACGGCAGCCCGCACTCCTCTGCGCCTCCGATCGTGGGTGGGAAATCGATCCCGCGGGCCAGAGACGAAGGCCGGCTCCCGTGGATGGTTGAGACCTCGCCCAGACCCAACGATCCCGATGGCACCCCCGCCGGCAGTCAGTGGTTATCCACGCCGACTGATCTTGACAAAGGAGAGTCGTACTGCTCGCCTTCCGCCCTCATCGTGCACATACCGGGCCCTCCACAGTATCCTCCACGCCAATCTGTCTTGACTGATGAACGAGACTGTCAAGTCTTCGCCTACTACCTCGACTCCGTGGCACGTTGGATGGATATTGGGTCTCCCAAGAGATACTTTGAGAGCTACGTGCCAAGTCTGGCCTTCACGAATCCCCTGGTGCTTGACGCCTGCATGAGTTGTGCATCTCACATCATGTATCGGATGGGTTTCATCGGAAAGGACGCCGAGGAAGACTACAGCGGTAGGGTACTGAGCTCATTGATTCCTTTACTGTCATCCGATGATGCGACCTCTCAGAATGAAGCCCTCCTCGCTACCACGGTCATTCTCCGCATGGCAGAACAGTTCTCCGATATGAGGGCCGACTATCAACGCCACTTGACCGGTGCTGCGTCTCTGTTCATGGACGGCACGGATTGGTCGGCCGTCGAGGTGAACCTGGCAACGACATGCTTCTGGACAAGTATGAGAGAAACGCTGCGAATATGGTTCTTGCGCGAGCAGACCACCGATTTTGACGTGGCACACCTCTCTCTGTCCAACGATGACATGTCGGCGCCCATGGCGTCGGAGGAGGCTTGGACGAATCGCATGACATACCTACTCGCTCGAGTGTGCAAGGTCTGCTGGGATCAAAATCGAGAGATCGACCTGGACGAGGTCGCACATCTCAAAAATCTGATCCAAGCTTGGAAAAGCCATCTCCCGGCTTCCTTCCGACCATGGTGTTTCGTCGATCGCACCAACGATCATCCGTTCCCCATCATCCGCTGCTTATCATCATGGCATGGTATGTGAGATCGATCTCCCTGCCTTGAGCACTGCGAGTCCTGACATCCTGCAGTGGTGGCCTGGCAATTCTACTATACGGCTAATGTCATGCTGGCGGTGTACTTTGCTGAAGAGCAACCAAGGACTCTGTCCAACATGAGAGACCGAATGGAGGTGAGTTCGCGTTCACGTTCACCCGCTATAGTCACGTTGAGCACGGGTTTGGCAACTCGACTCTTGACGCGGGCCGCTGTCTGTTCTACCAGACCATGACCAAGTTGGTTTTTCGAGACATCCATGACCACGAGCCTCCAGCAGACATGAGCGAGCGTTGACTTTGATTGCATTGCGGCATCCCCTCCTCCAACCTATGCGTGTCGAAGCTGACACTCATCTTAGAGCAAAATCTTGTCACCCATACGATGCCTCTGTGGGCTGTGCATGTCCTCAACGGACAACATCGGCAATAATTTGAATGGCAGTCACCTCATGGCCTGGTGTGGGAAGTTGCTGTCCGGCAAGAGTGAACAGAGTTGCCTGCTCCATTTCCTCGCCGAGTTCGGCCAAGTCACCAGGTGAGTTCAGCCATGGCACAATTCTGGCCATGGTCAGCTTCCTTGAACATAGCATCGTGGCTTGCATCCTGCGCCAATGAAATCCTGTCAACAGTCAGCCAGTCAAAGAAGCCCCGATCGACCAGTGACGAGTCTCCACGTCGAGCAACCTCTTGAGGGGCCGGCGATGATACCGGCAAGACGATGGCGGGCTGTCCAGGTGCATGCTCGTCACCCACGTCATGCGTGCTCCAAGTGGTGCTTGACAGGATCGGTGATGGAGATTTTCAGGCGTTGCGATTCTGAAGAAAAGTCATGTAAGACAATTTGCTGACCCCATCTTTCTCCTCTAGATGGCCGAATCAGCTGAGCTGCGATGACCTCAAAGCTTCATGGTCCAAATCCGACAGCTCTTGGGTCTATTGATCATGGAGTGCTACGGGCGCATTGATGTGAGGGGTGGGCCAGGCAAGAATCGAGGGTCTGGACTGCAATCGCTGACCCGGCGAAGCGCTTTGGAGGTTGAGCCCTCATTGACAAGCACTTTTGCGATGCACATGACCAAGTTCTTGAGATGATCCCAGGGGGATGGTATGGGGCCGACTCCGGGGACCCCAGATCTCAGGAATGAATTACCAGATCAGTGCATAAAGCTACGATGTTTTGTCCGCCTCGCCGACTACATGCCGTATCAGGCGAATACGCCACGGATTCGAAGACAATGGCATGTTGTTGCGGCGACCGACATGTGACCAGTGGCCATGTAATCACGGCAATGACCATGTGATTACGAGCGTGTACGCGGAAGTCGCGGCAGGATCAGCATTGAAGAAGGCCCATCATGTCCGAACAGATATGCCTGCCACTGACACCACCGGCCTTTCTGTTCAGCATCAACCATTCCCAACAGCTACAGCTATACGATGGCAGTCGAGCACTACGGTCTGCTGGTGGCCGTCGCAGCCATCGCCTTCCTCATCCTCAAGCCACTCTCCGCACCCAAGGCTCTCCGGCAACTCCCATCAGCTTCACCGCTCGCGCCTTTCACGACTCTATGGCTCGTCTACCACAACTGGCACGGCAGACGATACCTCGCCGTCGAGGAAGCACATCGTAAACACGGCAGCGTCATTCGCATCTCGCCCAACCAAGTCTCCTTCTCCGGTCCTCAAGCCTACAAAGACATCTACGGCCATGGCATCCCGATCCTCAAAGACATCTTCTACGACAACCTCGCTGGCGACACTCCCGCCATGGCCGACTCGACCAACAAGGAGATCCACTCTGCCAAGCGTCGGACCCTCGCGGGGATCTTTGCCGCCAAGAACATCACGGCCATGGAGCCCAAAGCTCAGAACGCCACGAGGGACCTGCTCCACGCCATCGAAATGAAGGCACACGGCAAGCCGGTCTCACCAGCGGACATATACCCGATCAGCAACGTCAGCACCGGCGAGTTTGATCTTAGGCCCTGGCTCAATATGTTCTCCTTCGATGCTTTCTCCGACATCCTGTGGTCGTTGCCGTTCGGCTTCCTGAAACGAGGCAATGATGAGTGCCTCGCGCTCGGGCTGGACCAGAAGACGACGTCGGTCCGCGCAATGCAGACATTCCAGACGGGCGTGCACTTCAACACCATCTGCGCCCAGTTCGCCCCGGCGCTCTACAGCCTCCTCCGCAGCCTCGGCCAGACCATGCGGATCGCCTCGCGCCAGAACGCCGACCACTTCACCGGCATGGTGCGGTACAGGTCCGTGCAACGCCTGACCCAGCCGCCCGCCCCGCCCTCCGTCGACATCTTCTCCTTCCTGCCCACCACCGCCAGCGACAAAGTCCCCTCCCCCATGACCCTCCCCGACATCGTCGCCGAATGCACCTCCTTCCTCAACGCCGGCAACGACACCACCCAGATCTCCCTCACCAACACAATCTTCGAGCTCGCCGCCAACCCCACCACGCAGCACCACCTCCACGCGACCCTCATCGCCCACCTCCCCGCCGCGTCGCGACCCATCGCCCCCTACACCGCCCTCCAACACCTCCCGTACCTCCGCGCCTGCCTCGACGAATCCCTCCGCCTCCACCCCCCCGTGCGCTTCGGCCTCCCGCGCCGCACGACCGGCCCCGGCGCCACCATCGCCGGCCACCCCCTCCCCCCCCACGTGACCGTCTCCGCCTCCGTCCACACCCTCCACCACGACCCCACCCTCTTCCGCGACCCCCTGCTCTACCGCCCCGAACGCTGGCTCCCGGACCACCCGGCCTCGTCGGCGCGCGAGCGCCAGAACCTCCGGGACTTCGTCCTGCCGTTCACGCTCGGCCCGCGCGCCTGCATCGGCCGCAATCTGGCCTACATGGAGATGTCCATCTGTCTGGCGGCGTTGGTCATGAAGTTCGAGTTCCGCGTCTCCGAGGCCGCGAGGACGGGGTATCGGCATTTCGAGCGGTTTAATTGTAGTCCGAAGGAGTTGATGGTGAGTGTTAGGGTCAGGGAGTAGAGGCGGTAGGTAGGTTGCGTGGGGGGTTGTTGGCCTGGGGTTGATGGAGTTTTCCTTCATGAAAGCGATGGTGGGCGGTGTTTTTTGAGAGTGTGTTGAGAGATGGAGCGTATGGGAGCGAGGGCGTCGGAGCGGTGTTGTGATTTTGAAAGGCGTCGAAGGCTGGTAGAGTTGGTAGCTGCGAGGCTGGATGGATCTCGAGGATACTCTGTACGTACTCGTATGTGACATGAGCCCAGCAATCGTGAGCGATGAACACAAGCCCTCATCCTCACCGAAAAAGGATCACCACCCTGTTCACGCAAAGATGGAACGATAACGAACCAACATCATACATTCCCCCCCCCCCAGGGAGGGCTCACTCATAACACTTTCATAACGCTACGTAGTCTGTCTCACTCACGATCCTCTCCATGCCTGCCCGGAAAACAAAAAAAAAATCCCTTCTCCGTGCCGCCAAAAACCGGACTCTGGGTGATTTGCCAGCCAAAACTCACATGTCATGCCTGCTCGCGCGTCCTCGTCGCCACAACATTTTTGTTCCAAGGAGTGCCTCGGGCAGTTCATGAACCACCCAAACGCCAGGCGCTAAAGCTCACGTACACTTAAAAAAACAAAAAAAGAATGACGCCGCGGGCGCGGAAACGACTTCAAGCCGCACCGACGCTCCTCGTCGAGCTCCTGCCCCGGGCAGCCTCGAGGTCTGAAGTCGCAGCCTCGTATGTCGGGATCGGCGGGCTCCTCTCCCCATCGTGGCCTAGCAGTGGCCAATGAGTCTCGCCGCTACTCCTGGACAGCTGCTGCGATGGTCGCGGCGTAGTATCGCTGTGGTCATCATCCTCGACCGGACTCTCATACTCCGGTGGTGGATGGTCGTGTGGCTCGAATGGCAGGCCCGGGTGTCTAGCGTCCTGCTGCTGCTGCTCGTGCAAGTCCTGCTGCGACATAGCATATTCTGAGCTCGTGCCCTCGCCGATATCGTGTTCCTCTATTGTAGCAGAGTCCATGAGATTCAGTTGGGCGAGAGAGATATCTGTCGGACTTCGTTCGGGACCAGGGCTTCGTGTCGGTCGACCCTGTAACCGCATTTGCGCGCTGTTCGTCCTCCCGTGGCCGACTATGTACCCCATACCCTCCCTCACGCCCTCTCGTCCACCCTCCAAGAGGATACTGCCGGCCTCACTCCCATACGGCGGCGGAGGGGCCAGGCTGCCAGTCATAGGCGCCAAGCCCCACTTCTTCACATTCGCCTCGATGAACACGAAACCCATCTGCCCAAAATTGACATGGACATTCGCTGGCCCATTTGCTCCAACTGTAGGAAAAAAGTTCTGCGACTTGAGACCGTGCGCAACCTCTTCCAGCTTCTTGCCGTTGCGTGTGAAGAACACGGTCCCTGTCCGTGGCCTGTAGCCTACGCCGACGACATCACCTTGCACGAATGGCGGACCGTACGGGCTTGGTGTGAATGGCTGGTTGAATCGTCGGTGCCCAGTCGATGTGTAGGCGACACTCGTCCGATGCAGACCAGGTAACCTGAACAGCGGATACGGTTTCGTGGTGAGGCCGATACTGACCAGGCTCGTCTCTGGCTTGTCGTAAAGTTTCGCTTCCCAGTAATATACTTCGTTTTGCTTTGGTATAGGCAGGTTGCTCTGCACACTGCATTCCGAGTCGAAGAACTCGATCTCTGTCCGCGCCTCCACGAAGCAGTTTGCGATCTCCAGCTCGGGCTCAAACTCCCAGGCTGACACGCCCTTTTCTTGTATCGCCAGGAATTGCGATAGCGAGATGTCTGTCTGCACAGATTCCGGTGGGTTTACTTGCACGAACGCTATGTCGAATGGTTAGCCGTGTCCAATGCTCGCACCCACGGTCCTCTCCACTTGGCTCACCTTTCGCCCGCAAGTATTCTCCCCTCTCCAGCTCGGCCATCTCACTCAAAGCTTCCTCCTCTTCCCTCAAGAACTGCTGCTCATCGTCGAACTCGCCAGGTCTCCCAATCCGGTCCAGCAGGATTCGTCCTCGGTTCGTATGTCGGAAGAAATAGATGACGGCAGCAATGAAAGCGACGAGCGCTGCAGATCCAAAGGCAGACAACATTCCTATCAGTATGCCTTTGCCAGTGGAGCCGAGCTGCTGTGATGCGACGCCTGCTACGCCGCCCTCTGGCGGTGACAGGGTGTCTGGATGTTCATGATGACCTTGGTACGGTGTCCAATCTCTGTCATGTCCGACGTTCCACTCCATCTTGCCCCCGTCGTGCGTCTGTTGCGGCGTCCGTGCTGTCGACGTCTCCTCCATCACTGACACCGACACCGACACCAACACCGACACCGGGCTTGCGGCAGACGTCGATCGCATCGCACCGCCATCGTCCAGCGCGTGTTGTGCCATGCGTGCAGTCTGGCGACCCGGTCTACATGCCCACCAGACCAGCTGCCTGTGGTTGCGCTCGGGCCGATTGTTATTGTTATTGATGGGGTCGTTGCTGATGCAAACAAAGGCGACCGTCCTGTGCCGCCGTTGTATGTATCAGCTCAGCGCGGGGACAACGGAACTTGGGAAGTCGAGGCAGTGGCCAGCCAGCACCGCCGACTTGCGACCGATGCTCAAGTCACACTCTCTCCGCTCGTGTCACTGCTTGATCATAACAGAAGCCGATAATAGATTGCGGGGTGTTAATCAGTACTGTAGTTCTAAGTCTTTTATCACGTGTACCTAGTTGTCGCTGGTGGTGTGACCCGTGTAGCGATAGCGACGGGAACCTAATAACCTAGATTGACAACCATGACGAATGTCTAACCTTGTCAAAGCTAGAAGCGCCACAGCTTGGGATACAGGGCACGTGCTACATGTAGCCCAGGCACCTTTTTCCAAGGACATTGAATGGTTTTACAATAACCACATTAGACAATGCCGGATTGTTACACAAGCAAAAACAGTGCTCATGTTACGTCTGAAGTGGTGCAGTGTCTCGTCGTCTCTCGTTCGCCGCAATACACGGGCGTGCAATGCATGCTCAACCAGCTAGCCGGCCCAGCCTCTCATCTACAGTGACCGTTGTCTTATCGTTCCCTGGCCATCGAAACGCCGACGCCATGCTGAAAGAACACTCCCATCCCATACTGAACATGTTTCAGGCTGATATCGTGACAGCCGCGCTTGGCAAATCCATGCTGACCAGCCCTCTACTGAACATGTCGTCTGCCCACAAACGCCCCCTGGAAACTCCGTGACCCGCCTCATATACCGTCCCGCCGCCTGTAATCGTGTCATGTGGTAGCGGATCAGACGCACAACGTACCTTATGCAAGATAGCCCAGCTCATTGTCCTCCAGACGTTCGAGATACTCCTTCTCGATCAAGATGTCGATGCACTTCTTGATTTCCGGGATTTTGGGCGAGAAGCGGCTTTTGATCTGGTTGATTGCTTCGCCCACAAGCTCCGAGTGCTTCATCTTCTTGCGAGACTTCATGATACGCACGATGGCGGACTAGAAACTCGTTAGCAACCGCAGAGCATGATCGCGGCACGTGAACTGTGACTTACCTGCATGAGCATCTTCCGATCCTCCTCAATCGTCTTGTGCGTGTCTTCCGCCTCCTGCTTCTGCTCTGCCTTGATCGCGATGTTGAGGTTGATCTTCAGCTTCTTGTTCTTGAAGCCGTAGTTGAGCTTGTACACGGTACCAGGTGCCGTTGTGTTCTCCGGCTCGCTGGTCAGTACCTTGGCCTTCATCATGATGGCGATGGATGGGTCCAAGGTCTCCTTAGCCAACATAGTGGTGCTCGCAATCTCGTCGTAGCCGACAGTGTCTTGGTCATTGAAGAGAAGGAGGATCGCCATCTGATAGGTCGACACCTGGAAAGTATATGGCACCTTGTTCATCTTGGCATAGTTGGCGCGCATCTCAACCTTGCACAGGTGCCACAGCCATGACAGCTTACGTCCACCATGCTTGTTGGTGTAGAAGGTCTGGAAGCGCTCGTAGGTTTTGACGATCGCTGGTGGAGGCGCGAACGTGGTGGTCGGAGGCTGCAGTGGCCAGAAACCAGTACCCAGAATCTGGTAGGTCGCGTCGATACCATCCTTAATATCGTCCTTGTCCAGAGTGTTCTGGCACCAGTCTTCATATGCACTGTTTAAGTCCTTGGATGTCTGCATGTCTTGGAACATGCGTTGCAGCTTGTTAGTATATTCAAACCCTGATGCATCCTTGAGCTTGGAGATCATGGAAGTCTCGGCATCAGGCGATGCCGATGTCGAGTTGACGAGACGCTTCGCGAGTGTCTTGGAGTAAAATTTCTGGAAGACATCCTTGTCCTCGATGTATTTGAAGACTGTCATGACCTGTGTGAGCATCTTCTCCATGTCATCCTCCTCAGTAGCTTTGGTGGAGCGCTTGAGAACGTTGTCCGCGTGCTTGGCAAGAAGTTCTGGCGACCTAGACGAGTTCTTCTGGCAGACTTTGTTGCGGTTCATGTACTCCTTGCAAGCGTTATCAAGCGATCGGACGAACTCGGATTCGCCATTGAACGACTTTTGGACGAGTGCAGAGTACTGAGTGTGGACCTCAAGGAGAGCGTGGATGTAAGCCTTCGGATCGACTGCATCGCCTTGGGCGGCGACCTTCTCGACCGCAAGCAGACCCGCGCGCCTCACATGCTTCTCGAACCGCTCGCGCAGAGGGTCCAGGCCTTCAGGAATGCGAGCGAGCAGCTTGTACATGCGGGCCATGTCCTCCTCGCGGTCGTTGTCAAGCAGAACCTGGAACTCATCTCTCAGGAGCGGCGCATGCTCGGCGATGAGAACATTCTCGCAAGCCTTCATGAGCGGCTGCATGATCTCGCTGAGCAGATAGAGAGGTACACGCTCCTTCTCCTCGTCCAGCCTCCTCTCAGCCTTCTTCATGTAGTCGACTACGGAGTTATCGGCCAAGAATGCTTTGGATTCAGCCTTGTAATACTCCTCGGTAGCCTTGATGAACGGGGTCTCAAAGTACTGGCGGTAGACATCCAAATTGGTCTTGGTGCTGTCGGCCTCGTCGATGCCCAGCGCCACGAACGAGTCCACGACTTCCTTCACCTTGCTCTGTTCGATCGTCTCACCGTTTCTCTGCTTTTCGACCAATCGCAGTACCGCATCCATGACAGCATTCTGCGTGGTACCGAACATGTCTAGCTTCCAGCGGACAAGATGGAGGGTGTAGATGTCGTAGATATCCTTCTTGCCTTCATCCATCTCCCTCTTCACCCAATGCCTGTTCAAGTACTTGAACAAGTGGTTGTTGTATGTGCCAGCGGTGGTGTACCGCTTCCATTGCTGGATGTAGTAAGTCAGCAGCGCCTCGTCGGCGTGCTTGATCATCTCTGCATGAACGCCTTGAAGATGACGCTTCAGATAGTCGTCCAATCGGTGATACAGCTCCTCGCCCAGAAGGTGTGCGCCTCTGTGGTTGCTGTTCAGGGTGTTCGTGTTCGCGCCTACGGCCTTCTGAGCTGTGCAAAAGTTGTGGATGGATGTGTAGAGTGACATGTACGTCTTGAGGTCCACGCCATCGTTAAGATTGGTCATCATGCGGTCCACGCCCCACTCCAAGTATTTCCATGTACCATTAATATCATCTTTGGAGGTCGGCATCGGCGGGGCTTGCGCGCCAACAAGCGCGGGAGCCTTCGACATGATGTCTAATGATGTGATCGTGAGACGAAGGGTTGGTAGTCTTCTACGCGACGGCGATGGAGGCGTTGTGGGGCGTGGAGCTGCTCGGTCGTATGCGTCGCCGTCACTGGATGGTAGGTAGCATGCAGCGTTGGGACCTATTATTACTGCTCGCGCAGAAGAGGCAGGTCTTGTGGCGTGCAGTCGCGCGTGCTGGAAGGAGCAGGCAGCCAGAAAGCGGCGGATGTCTGTATTTATCTATACGGACAGCGGCAGATGCAGCCGCTCGTAGGCAAATGTCACTTGTGTTGAAGAAGTGAAAGACTTTATGTAGATCGAGAAGTGACTACTTATTACTTTCGACATCGAAGCGACTGTGACGCGAGCCCGCTTCAGGCGCCCGCAATCCCGGAGTTCTACCGCTTCTTACAAAGCAACCTGCCGGTGCGATCGACATGTGAAAGCACGGGCGACCCTCGAGAGTGGTTTGAGGAAGGCAACGGCGACTTGGACGTGGTGAATAGAATGGTCAGGATTGCGAAGAGTATGGTGTTGTACATCTATGCTAAGCTCAACTGTGAATGCCATGTGCACGTACTGTACATTATTTTGCCACGATAGCGATTTACCGCGAGTCGTGCCATGCCTTTGGAACCAGCTGCTCACTTTCGCTGGTTTCCACGTGGTCACGCTTCACCTGTGCAGAAGCAGACTCTACTCGCTGCTTCTCTGCCGGCGGTGTTGCGGACTTAGCGCTGACTGGCGTAGCCGCACTCTCACGCGCCAAATCTGGTGTTGGTGCTGATGCCAATGCTTCCTGTCCCTGCTGCCCTGCTACAGCGCCCTGATCCGCCAACTCAGCATCCACAGCTTCTTCATCCAGCTCCGAGCCATAGACGTCCGGGTGCTCCCTGAAGCAGTTCTGCATCGTTTTGAAATGCTCGATACATTCTACACCCTTCGGCTCCTCCTTCGAGAATACGAAACAGCTGAATGCCGCTCTGAACTGTTCGCCGCACGGCCCATGTGCCATCCCACCTAAGCATGGACAATCCCAATTGATCTCACCGGTCTCCTCGTTGAAGGCGCCTTGTTGACTGGCTTCATCTTCTAATTCTTCTGCGGATCCTTCAGCTGGCTCTTGCGGTGCTGAGCCAGTAACTTTTGATGCTGCAGCCTGTGCAGCTTCTGTGATATCCGACTTGATCTGTCTGTCGGTTTGAGATACTCTTTGCTTCACGGCTTCGTCTACAGTTGGATATGGGTCGCTCTCCCGTACTACCTCCTGTGGCGTATGCACCGCGTCTGTACATACGTTAGCAACCATGCCCATCTATCCTAACTCACTACCTCGACATACATGCGGGCTCCTCAGCGAACACACTGGAAGTGTTGTAATAGTAAACCAATCCACCAGCCAGTCCCCATCTCGCCAATGAGCTCTTCCAACTCCGACTCTTCTCATGCGGAGGCGCAGTACTTAGAAACCGTCTCGCCGCAGTCTGTTTCGATGTCGCGCGTAGGGCAGATGATGCGCCTGTCCGCAGTGCTGATCGGTACATCGCTCTCGCCGCAATTGCCCCCAAAGAAGCAAAAAACCAAACGCCCATGGGATGCTTTGCGAATGATGGAGAAGCGCTTCGGAAACATCAATCACAGCGGGACTACCCGTCTGCACTAGTTGCGCATCATGGCGTCAATGCGACATGGCGACGTCTATCCTGTGTAACCACGATGGCACTTGAAGACGGTGTTCACGAGACGCTCGTGGAGCTTCGCCCTACATACTTCTTGGAGAGGAAGCGTCGGGCTTCTGAACAGACGATCTCGCCCGCACCCTTTGGAAAGGCCGCCCTTATCATCCTCAATTCTCCCCTCACGGACATCGAGTACTTTCGCCGCCTGCATGCTCACTCTTCTTTCTGCATCTGTGCCGACGGCGGCGCGAATCGCCTCCATGACCTGCTTACGTCCGGTCTGCCTAACAGTCGCTGGCAAGAGGGCCTGAAGACTGCTTTGCCAGAGCTTATTCATGGCGATCTGGATTCTCTGGATGATGGGGTCCGTAGAAGATATGAGCAGCTTGGCGTCAAGATCACCCAGGATCCGGATCAGTACAGCACTGACTTTGGCAAGGCCGTCAAAGCCTCGTTGAAGCGCGTGCCGGATGCCAAAGATGTCTTAGTCTTGGGAAGCCTTGGTGGACGTGTCGACCAGGGAATCGGGCTGCTTCACGAGCTCTATCGGGAGCAAAAGCAAAAGCATCCGGAAGTCAGATTTTGGCTGTTTTCCGAAACCAGCGTGAGCGTAATGCTGCAGCCTGGCACAACGTCGTTGCACATGCCTTTGAGCGGAGGGCTCATAAAGCGCAATGTTGGCATTCTTCCTATCTACGGCCCTGCCAAGATTACACTGAAAGGCTTTGAGTGGGATGTCGAAGAATGGGCGACCGAGATGGGAGGGAACGTCAGTACGAGCAACCATATTGCTGCTGATCAAATTTTTGTCACGACGGACAGAGAGGTCCTCTTCACCGTGGAACGTGCTACCAGCCGCTAACAGCTGCGATTGGACGCGCCTAAAGCGACGATCTTGACAATAACTAAGTACAACGAGCCGAATTCTGGTCGCGCCTCTGGCTCGAGGAGCACAAGGCGCTCACATGGCTGGATGCGATCTCTATAAAGGAGATGAGCACAAGCTACTCGATGGCACTACCTTATGCTGCTGTAACGTTAGACCGTGTGTTTGCAGGTCATTGATTTGGGGCCAAGAATGTGGGTGGAACGTAGGACACTGAGCTGCGCGACCGTGCTGCCACGGCGAGGTGGGTGGCAAGAGAGCTTGTTGTAAGGGGATCTTCAAGGAAGACACGACGCTCAAGATGGCGTTCGAAGCTGTACAGGGATTGCGTTGGCTTCAAATGAGCGACGATTTGATGCGGGTATTTGTCACCCGCAGCTCTCTGCCCTGTGGGCAGTACAGCGCCGCCGTCGCCAACCCTGCGCGCCTTTCCCTCGTGGGTACCTGCTTAGCCGGGGGCACAAAGTGCGTTCCACGCGCTCGAACATGCGCCTCGTGCGTGTGTACCGATCTGTCAAATCAAAGTGGAGGTCTCGAACGTCACTTCATGTATCTTCCGTGTAGATGCGGCATATAAAGCATTCAGAAGAGTTGACAGAAATACCTTGGCCGCTACCGAGGTTGTCTCAAATGGCAACGGGAAGTCTTGGGTGCAACAAGCATTCTCCTTACCTCATACTCGCTTTCTGTCCCGGGTCTTTTCATCGGCGAGGCATGCGATGAGAGAATTGGACATGAAGACCAGAAGATTCGCAGTTTGATCTCGCCCCGGCGTCTACAGCGCAGCACAGTCTTCGGCCGTCCCAGAAGCAGTTTGAGGTGCCTTTAGCATCAACATTTCGTGATCTTCAATTGTAATAAGACGATGTTCATGTGTGAAATAATGCGCGGCTCGAGTGGAGTCTGCACGTCATCCGTCTCATTCTTGGCTCGACTCCGATCGCTGCTCCCCCTCCCTGCCGACGAAGACTTCATGTCCTTTTCCAGAACTTCCCTTCACGGGAGCCATCACGACTCTTCCCCCTCGAAATAATGCTTCTTTGCGCAGCCCTGAGCAAAGTGCCCCTCTACTCCTGAAACGGTGCTGTCAAAAATTGGCCAATCGCCAGCACGTGAACGGCCGCAGACAGCATCTTCTCCACACAGCTACCCGAGCACGGCCAAAACAGAGACTGCACCGCACTTTTGAGAAAATGTCGGAACAACTATAATATCCAGACTTCGAGACCGCTGGGAATGGTTCATCATTGTGAGGGGCAATACGAGGGTACGCTCCACTGCAGAATTTCAAGAGAGGCTACACACTGTGTGCTGCGAGCGCGAGCGGTTACACGGCGGTCAGAGAGCTGACCTGTCTCCTTCATACATAGGCATCATAGCGCGCAGTATACAATACCTCCGCATTCTCCGCTCCGAAGGCCTTTGAAGACATCCTGCCCGGTGTACAGACTCTGTCTGCTCATACAACCACAGCATGTCCACCATAGTGTGGCAGCCGCAGCCACAGCAGCTGCAGCAGCTGGCGCAGTGTCTACGAGATTCTCTGAGCGGCCACGATGTGGCAGCACAGAAGAATGCCGAATCGGTGAGTGTCGGTCTACCGTGCGGGTGTTCGCTTGTACTGATGGCGCAACAGATGCTTCGGCAAGCAAAGAGCTCACCAGACATTAACAACTACCTTGCATACCTGTGCGCCACGTCCACACCACCAGGCGGCATCGATGCGAAGACGTACGAAGCTGCAAGGAGTGCTGCGGTCATCATGCTCAAAAACAATGTCAAAACTGGCTACAAGAACATTCCGGACGAGAGTAGAGCATACATCAAGTCGACAGTCACCACAGCCCTCGAAGACAAAATTCCACAAATCCGAAACTTTGTCGGCAGCGTAATCACGGAGATTGTACGCACGGGGGGCGTCTTGGGGTGGCCCCAGGTACTGCCCGATCTCGTCTCGCTGGTAGCGAATGAAAATGGTCAGACTTCTGCCGAGGCACAGGACGGTGCCATGGGAGCCCTCTTCAAGATCTGCGAGGACAACAGGCGAGCTTTGGACTCGGACTATCCGAGCACTGGGAGGCCGCTGACATACCTACTGCCTCAACTCATCAACCTCACCAGCAGCTCACAGCCTTCCGTGCGATCACGGGCACTCTCGGCGGTCAACGTGTTCTTAAGTGAACCTATCGCATTGACTGTACGAGAAAACATCAATGACCTGCTCCCACAGATCGTTCGCTTGTGCAGTGACAGCAACGATGATGTGCGGCGGTTCGTTTGCCGCACCTTTGCACTGCTCGCGGATGGCATGCCCAACGTTCTATTGCCACACATGGAAGGCATTGTAAACTATACGCTCTCACAGCAAGCCGATCAGAAGAATCAGGAGCTCGCGCTCGACGCAGCAGAATTCTTCTTCGAAGCCAGCAGCACAGCGAGCCTCAGAGATGCGCTCGGGCCTTATCTTGAGAAGGTTGTGCCCGTCTTGTTGGACTGCATGGTCTACGACGAAGATGATCAGCTACGATTAGAAGCGGAAGCGGACGATGATGCCGATATTGAGGATGATGAGCAGGATATCAAGCCACAATTCGCCACCTCGAAAACGTCGCGCTCGGCAGCAAATGGGTCACAACCCACCAACGGCCAGTCCAAGCCAGCCGCGAATGGGTACGCGTACGATGACGATGATGAATTGAGTGAAGGCGAGATTGAGGAGGACGATGGCGACGTTGATCCAGAAGACGAATGGAACTTGCGGAAATGTTCGGCGGCGGCACTCGACAGCCTTGCATCCCATTTCGGTGGCAAAGTCTTCAACATCACGCTGCCATGGCTGACGGAGAATCTTCAGCACACCGACTGGCAAAACCGTGAAGCAGCTGTACTGGCTCTCGGTGCGATTGGACCAGGGTGTATGGACAGCATTACGCCTCATTTGCCACAATTGGTACCCTACCTCATTTCTCTGCTCAAAGACCAGCAACCTGTTGTGCGGCAGATCACTTGCTGGGCGTTAAGCAGATTCGCTGGCTGGGCCTCGCACCTTGACGCAGACGGGAAGCAGAAATTCTTCGAACCCACGATGGACGGCATACTGCAGCGGATGCTGGACAACAACAAAAAAGTGCAGGAGTCTGCTGCTTCTGCATTCGCGACCCTGGAAGAGGCTGCCAATACTGAGCTGATGCCGTATTGCTCGGTCATCATACAGCAGTTCGTTCGTTGCTTCGCCAAATACAAGGACAAAAACATGTATATACTGTACGACTGCGTACAGACTCTGGCCGAGTACGCCGGGCCGGAGCTCGCGAAACCGGAGCTGGTCAACGTGCTGATGCCGGCGTTGATCGAACGATGGCAAAAGGTACAAGATCAATCGCGAGAAGTATTCCCCCTCCTGGAGTGCATAGCGTTTGTTGCTATTGCCTTACATCACAGCTTCACCCCATTCGCGAGACCATTTTTCATGCGCAGCATTCGCATCATTCAACAGAACCTCGAAGAAGGCGTGAGTGCATCAGAGCATGGTGCATACGACCAACCTGACAAGGATTTTCTGGTCACGAGCCTGGATCTTCTCAGCAGCATCATCCAGGCGCTTCGGGAAGAGGACAGCGCCGAACTTGCATCGACCGCGCAACCCAACATGTTTGAAATGCTCGCCTATTGCATGAAAGACCAGAACAACGATGTCCGGCAATCAGCGTATGCTCTGCTGGGCGACTGCGCAATTTACATCTTCCCACAGCTGCAGCCCCACCTGCCAGTTATCATGGCAATCCTGCTGAACCAATTGGATCTTAACCTGGCACAGGACGATCCGGAGACAGCCTTCCGAGTGATTAATAACGCTTGCTGGTCTTGTGGGGAGATTGCGATGCGCCAAAAGGACGGCATGGCACCATACGTCGACGAGCTTCTTCAAAAGCTGGCTGTCATCATGTTCAACAATCAGGTTCCGGAGTCTTTGAACGAGAACGCTGCTATCGCGCTGGGCCGATTAGGCATAGGCTGCCATCAGCAACTGTCGCCGCATCTCGCCAAATTTGCTGGTCCCTTCCTGCAAGCCATGCAAAAGGTCGGGTGGACGGACGAGAAGGGTCATGCTTACAAGGGCTTTGCACATGTGGTCCTCGATAAGCCGGAGGCCATGGAGCAATGTCTCCTCGACTTCTTTGCCGAAATGGCAAATGCACCTGGAGTCTTCCTTACCGGCATGCGTGAAGATGGACCACTTGAGAGCTTTGAGCAGGTGTTGGCGCAGTACAAGACGCTGATTGGGGATGGCTGGGATGCCTACCTCCACAATCTTCCGCCTCCGCAGGAGCAAGCACTCCGGACACTCTATGCCTTTTAGTGGCGGCCGACGACTCACAGCCACCCAAGTCCATGTTCGTCTCTCGACTGGGCGAAGCAACCCACCCCCACCGATGGACCTGTCATATTATGACACATTTGAAGCGTTTCGCGTGTGATTTACAGAGATACCTAGATAGTCCAGCGTTAGATAGCGTAGCATGTGCTTGTCTTTGCATTAGGCGGCAGCACTTTGATCATTGGAGCGGCGTTGAGGCCATTTGCTATCATATCCATGGCATCGCTGCAAAAGCCGAGGATTTGAGGTCAGCGAGTTGCAAGCAAGTCGGTGATCTGAAGCAGATGTAGCATGAAAGTCGAAAGAGATTCACTTGGGGAAGTGGAGGGAATCCGTAATACCTAGATAGATCATCGCTTGGATTCTGAGCGTTCTGTAAATCAGATTACATGTGCTTTGGGAAATCTAAGGAGGAGGTCCAAGAGCTGAGTGTAAATAGGTAGCTTCATTGACGAAAGGAGACATTCTCCTTCCGTGAAACATAGCCGAGGCTTGTGGCGGTCCAAGCTCTGAGCCAGCGACAGAAGTACGATGCAAGAAGAGCAACAATCAAAACAGATGAAGCGTCGATCTGACCATATACATACCGTACCGTATGTACATGAACCGACTTGACGTGCGCCTTTCATGTACTTGTCGCCAGCATGCATTAGCTCCTTCCTTATCTGGGGCCATTCCAAACTCATTCAAACTCCATAATACTCAATCAGAGCTTGCTTGATCGAGAGACTCTTAGAAATGGGAGCCAGCCTTGCATGAAAATGAGCATGTCCAGGCCAGCACCGGTCCTGCTCAACTCCGACAGTCTTCTGGACGACGACGAAGACGGGACGGCCAGTCAAGACGACGCTTTCACGCCGCTCCAGCTGGCATCTTGGCACGGTGACCTCGACTCCGCGAGAGAACTCCTGGCGAGCGGCGCAGACCCAGATGAGCCCACGCACGGCTGGTATGGTCAGACCGCGCTCCAGGCCGCCGCACTCCGAGGCCACGTCCAGCTCGTCGAGTGCCTGATCACAGCCGGAGCCGCAGTCGATGCCCCCGGCGGCAAGAATGGCGGACGCGCAGCGCTTGCACTCGCGGCCTGGGCTGGACATCAGGATGTGATTGATCGCTTGCTTGGAGCTGGCGCCGATGTGATTCTGCCGCCACATAAGTACATGAGTCGCACGCCGCTACAGGCCGCAGCGGAGTTTAGGGATCACGAGATTGTCGAGACGCTGCTCGAGGCGGGTGCAGGAGGTTGTGGCGGTTCTGAGCGAGGCGGGTCGGATTTGATTGTGTTGGGAAGCCGTCGTATGACTGCACACGAGGTCTCCAAGAAGCACGTGAGCTCCTTATACAACGTGGGAGTGTCTGCCATGCTAGGCATATTGTCAGATTTGCGTCTGGTGACTGAGTCAGAGGGAGGCAATTGGTCAGAGAAAGAGCTCAGGGGCAAGCGCTGATATGGCGCGTTTCGACTGCTCGGCACCTCTCAGGGCCTGAATGCAGACAATGTGGTCGGACAGCAGTTCTGCATCCTCCTGATCCAAACCCTGCCAATGCGCCTTGGGGAGGGCGAGTGATTTGCCCCGAACGGCAAATTCACATCACCACATCAAGCCCTGTACGGCATGTGCCCGGAACATCTCATCCTGATCGGCGCGTACCAGGCAGCTATGTTTCGATCCTGAATCATAGGAGCCGGACTGCGTAGCTCCCGCGTATTCTCGTCTCCCATGCCCGCGAAACCCCAGCTGTCACCACACTCAGCCGCCCCGCCCTCTGCCTCTGCCACGACCACCCCTGCCTCCACCGCGCCCTCTGTCACCACGACCACCATGATCGCCTCGCTGCTGCATGCCTCCTCTCCCACCACGCTGTGACTGCTGGCTCTGTTGCTGCTCCTTGACGATGTCGACGATCTCGTCTGGCACCCGAAGGTATTTGATCTAGCCGATATTAGTCCCCACCGTCTACGATACCAAGCAGGCACTCTGGCGCATACATTATTCCCTCGCACATAGCACTCGGGTAATCTGAAGAACTTGTCGCCCTCGGGACTGGTTTGCACCACCTCTTTGAGGGTCAGATTCATGTATGTGTCGCAGTTGACCAGATGTCCGTTGAGCGTCTCGCCGTTCTTGAGCTCCACCAGCATGGGGTGGCCTTGCGCGGCGGTGAGCAGGCCGAGAGGGAGCTAGAACGGCGCATCAGTGCCTGCATGGTGAGCTTTGATATCGCTAGTGAGTCGGCGTCTGGGACTTACCATGATGATCGTGCCGCTTCAGTGGTGCTTGGGGGAATGCTGTGGTATCAACAATAAGGTATGGGCACTTGTCGCCGACTCATGTCCTCGACATCAATGTACATGGGGAGGTAGTCACTGACACCTCGAAACAGACGGCGAGGACATGTTTCTAGCCTGAGGCACCACGGAGGCTCGGAGGAATCACGCGCCGACGGTAAGAAATAACTTGGAATCGACTCAGCCTCAGAGCTGGGGCGGGCAGGCAGCAGCAGAATGATGATGACAGGGCGAAACTGTCGACTTGTTCCACATTGAACCACCTTCTCCTTCTCTCCATCTCGACGGGACACGGCTCGCGAGGCATCATGTAAACATGCGCTTGCTACAACGATTCGCGACGGCTGGTGGTCTCTTGGCGGCACGTGTGGCCTGCTCAGCTCGACCTCTGACGACGACGCCGCCGACGACGACGACGACGATGGCACGGGCAATCCGCGTTCTGGAATCCAGTAAGTCTACGCTTCCAGGACTCAACTCGTTCGGCACGACACGACGCAGGAACACACTGACTGATGGCCCCACAGGTAACGAGGCCGCCTACGCCAAGTTCACCGTCTCTCACCCCGAGCGGACAGAGGAGGAGAGTGGTCGTGACGAGGCGCTGGTACGTACGCGTCGCCAAGGACCTGATCCCAAACAATCTGCTCTGCCTTGATTTGTCATGATGGTTTGAAAAGCTTCGCTTCCTCACCCTGCTCAACCTGCTCTGACGATCATCATACTCATCAAACTGATGTTGTTCGTCCACCTTAGGTGTTTGAGCTCCAGGCCAACCCGACCAGCGATGCCAGATCCTTCGACATCTCGCTCAATGGCAAGCACTTTGAAGGACAAGGATTGCTGCCCGAGTGGGAGCTCCTGATCTTGTCCTCAGATCTACGATCGTTGCCCGTCGCATCGACTAGCGGCGAGGTCCACCAGATCCATCTCACTGGCACGTCGCATCTTGTCGACTCGGCCCTGATTGGCACCGCCAACGATGCACAACGCGTTCGCTTTCAAATCACCTCGATCGACGAGACATCGATAGACGGGCCCTCGTTCTCCATCATTTTGACATCAACGGTCCAGCCAGAGCTCCTCCGTTTGTCCATGACTGAATCCTCCACCGGCGAAGACACGATGGCATATAACTTCAAAGGCGGGAGAGCCGGCGAGTTTGTTCCCATCGCGGAAGCAAATGCGCTTCTTGCAGCGACTGCTGATCCATCCCATGACCTGGCCAACGAGCTGGACTCATTGAGCCTCCTGGAGGCAAAGGCAGAAAGCCTCCAAATCCAGATCAACGCCAAGAAGCGAGTCATCGCTCATCATCTTCGCAATCACCGAGACTCGACTTCTCTGAGGCAGCTCCTAGAGGAATGTGACGGGCTCGTCTGCGCTGCGCGTGTCGTGGCGCAGAAAATCTGCGACAGAGTTGGCGTGGAAACGGATTTCACCGCCACGTTCGCACGAGCAGGCGACGAACACCTTCAGCAAGCCATGGCCTCGCACGAGACAACACGCAACTGCACTGGCAGGACCCCAGTCGGGAGGCAGAAACACATTACCCCAACCAGCAGCACTGGTCAAGCAGTAGAGCAGCCTGCATACCACACCAAGAACGGCACATCAGACTCCGTCTCTGCCCAGAAAGTAGTCAACTCCACCAACCCGATCCTACAGGTCTTTGTGGTGATGGCGACGTTCCTGGGACTGGTCGCATGCTTCGGCTTCGTCCGGCGGAAATGCATGTCCGCTCGCAAACGCGTCGATCAACTCGCAGATCGCGAAGAACGCAGGAATGCTCGTGCGTATCGTCGAGCAGCCCGTCGAGCAGAAGTTCGACGGCGATGGGATCATTTCGTGAAAGCTCTCACACGCTACCGCCCAGAACCGGAGCCGCGCATCGAGGACTACGAAGAGAAGCGGGCCCTGATCCTGCAAGACGCTTTCCTAGAGCAGCTTGAGGATCTGGAGAACGCGGAGAAAGGCGAGGTCATGGAGGCAGAGATCCGCGAATTGCGGCACGCCCACGAGGTCGTCGCCACCCTCGTCCGGACCGACCAACCCGACCGCTACGAGCTCCCACCTGCAAGAGACCCCCCACCATCCATGATTCCCGTTGCCTACAACCCCGCCGCGCGCAGCCGAGCGAGCACCCACACCCTCCCTTCATACATCTCCGACGACCCACCAGACTACTCGTCCCGACCCGAAACACTCGCAGAAAGCAGCAGCAGCGTCTTGGCGGATTCCACACACTACACTCCTTCCGCCTCCGACCGCGACAGTCTGGTCACTCCCCCGTCCACAGCCGAGAGTGACGAAGTGAGGGCCTCAAGATACACGGCGACGAGCAGTATCCTCGAGACGTCGCCGAGGGTCAGTGAGGAGACGTTGAGGACGAGGCTGAGCAGGGACACTCAGGATTTATAGCCTTACGCGGGCGTATGCGGGTCTAGACGAAGTGGGAGGGATCGTGCGTTTTACGTTCGAGCGATGCGTGTGTCATTAGGTCATGGTAGTTGTACGATTTCGAGCCCGGCGAGGTGAGCGGGGTTGGCGTTCAAAGGAAGCATCTGGGGAACGCGTGTATGAAATCGGGTTGGTCTGGAACATGAGCTTGTCAGGTCACCAGTTTAGCATCTGTAGTACACGGACTGTAATCAACTCCTCATCGTCATCATCATCGCACTCTCGAAACGACCATGTTCGCTACACGACCCCGAACCTCTCCATGCCCCGCATCCCCACGAAACTCGTCGCTCTCCTCGCAATCTTCGGCGGACCCTCCTTCCCTCCTTCATCCACCTTCCCACTCTGCTGCTGGCCGCCCTCGCGACCATGCAGCCCCAGGCCGTCCAGCTGCCTCACGATCCCATCCACGCCGGTGCCCCCCTCCCTCGCGGTCCCCGCAGCGTCCCGATCAACACTCGCCCGTTTATGCGTGGCTCGTCCATGGATCGCCGCGGCGGCGGGGCGTTTACCCAGCACGCTGCTGTGCGGGCTGGCGGTCGTGGGCGTCGCGGTAGAAGCGTCTGAGTTGCGGCGGCGGCGGGTGCGAGGTGGAGATTTGGTGGATTTTTGGTGAGACACGGTGGTGGAGTCAGAGATGGGGTGTGCGGTTTGGGGGGATGTTTTGCGGAGTTTGCGTGGTGCGGGCGTGAATGGAGGTTTGCGGTCTTGGGGTTCGTTGGATGGGGTCGTGGACACGGGTTGGGGACCTTGTGGTTGCAGGGAGCTGGGTTTCCGGGTTGGAGGGGGGTGGTGGGGGGGATTGCTGGGGTGGAGTTTCCGTGGGGTTCGCCGTTCTGCTGGGAGCTCGACGGATGACGATGGCGATGGCTGGATCAGAGACCGTTGTCGCGTTGCTACCATTGGGGGTTGGGGAGGGCCTTTGATTCGACGAGCTATAGTCCGTTTCGGACCTTCGTAGCACTCTGCCCAAAGCTACTCACATGCGCTGGTGGTGATAGCCTTGACCTTGCCTTTTGCCTTCTCCTTGCCGTGGTAGCCGAGCCCGTCAATATGGTCATGGTATAGACAGCCGTCGTCAGGAGTTGTAGGGTCATCGAATAGTATGCCGCCGGACATGGCACGTATGTTGTTGATCATTTCGACGGCAAAATCTGGGTTGTCCCCAAAGCACTTTCGATAGCTCTCGGCGTCTTTCTCGACTTCCGGGTCCATGATCTGTCGAGCAGCGATCTTGGCCATGAGCTTCCGAAACGGGCTGTGATGGGGACTGTTGCGGTAGATTTCGTCCATCTCCTCGGCATCAGGGACGAGCTGGGCTTCATGAAGTCCGAGTCGGTACTGATCCATAGCCAAGTGCTTGAGCTGGATCATGTCGAACTTGTCGCACAGCACGTAGAGCTTATGGCACGCCACGGCATAGTCGTACTTTCTCTCATCGTCGATGAAGTCAGACACGTCCTCTAAGTGGCCTTGATAGAGCCATTTGACCAACAGCTCGGACCCTCTCGGGTCATCGTCTGGCAGCTCTAGACTCCCCCGGTCGTGACCGCGCGGCACCTCATGGCCTTGGAACTCGGTCTCAAAGTAGCTCGAATGGTGGCATAGCAGATTCCGATGCAGCGTCCAGCACTTCCTCTCCTTTCCCACGTAGATTTCGACTGTGGGACCGGAGAGCAGCCTTTGGTGGTACACCTTAGCCTCGTCCACGCCATGACACGCATGCGCGCTGGTCGACCGCAAGGAAGACGTCGCCGGCGTGGGCCCGACATGCGCCATTTAGACGACGAGAAGGAGAGACGTACTGGGCAAAGGAGGTGGCGCTGGTGCTGGCCACGTTGTCGAGCTCGATGGGCATGGGACGGGGGACGAGGACGACGGCGGTCCCGTGGGCGTAGGCAAAGTCTCTGGAATAGACAGGCGGAGTAGTGGCGGACCGGGCGGGGGAGGGGTGATGATGGGGCAGGTGGTGGAGCGGGGGAGAAGGGTCAGCCATCGGGGAGGGCGCTATATGTACAGGTCGGGAGGGTGATGCAAGGAGGAGAGCGAGGGCACATGGTGGAATGTGAGAGAGAATCAAGAATCATCTCATGTCGCATCAGCCGTTGGGCCTGAGGTTCATTTGTGAATACCAAGGTCATAGAACGTGTCAATTACAGGACTATATATATCAGACGATTTTTACTATATGTTACTTAGCAGGCGCTAACCCTATTAATTAAGGATATTATATCCTCCCCTACTAAGGCTTATATACTCCTATAGAGCCTATAATATTCTAATATCCTAAATAATCAAAGGAATATAACTATTAGAGGCTAGTTATAAGCCTATATTATAACTACTATAGTTACTGCTATTATTACAGCTACGTCGTCTTATATACTAAATCTAGACTATCTTATTCTATAGTTATAGGCTAAATATATCTATATAGTAAGATTTACTAACTACTACTATCTTAAAGAAGCGTAGCTAACTTATAAAGACTAGCTATTAGGAGTTATAATAGTATTCGCATACCTAATAACGTAGTTTACGTTAGTTATAAGGTCTTATAAATACTAGTAAGTAATATATTATTAACTCTATAAATACTAGTAGATAGCTTATATAATTAGCCTTATAAATACTAGTAGGTAGCTATATAGTTAACCTTATAAAAGCTATATATTAGTAGTTAGAAGGTTCGTCTATAAAAGACTCTTAACCTCTCTCTAAAACCTTCTCTATTATATCTATATCGACTTCTAATTCTTCTCTCTATTAACATCCTAATTAACTTTAACTTTAACTTTAATAACTTTAACTTTATTAGTATTATAGCGTCCGTCTTACGTCGATCTAGCTCCTCTAAGACTAGTAGTATTATTAGTAGTAGTTCTAGTAGTAGGTCTAGTAGTAATCCTCCTAAGAAGTCTAATAATAACTACTATAAGAAGCTAGCTTTAGTATACTTATTCTAGCGTAAGGCTAAGATCGAAGAGATAGTTACTCTAGCTAAGAAGATCGATATAGCTCTTAATAGCTTCTCTAGTACGAAGGTTAAGAGCTAGGACATAACTTATAAGTAGTATAGGACTATTATCTATATCTATAATAAGTAGCCTAAGTTAGTCTATATAAAGTAGAGTCCTAAGGCTAAATATATAGAGCTCTTTACTAAGAACTATAAGAATCGGGCTAATCTATATTACTTAGAGCGTACGCTAGAAGTTAATAATAACCTAGAGATAAATTCTTATAGTAGTTATAACTATATTCCTTATATTCTAGCTTCTAGTACTAAAGGTACTAACTTATACTTAGGTAATCTTAGATATACTCGCTATTATAAGAATCTAGGTTCTTATCTCTTTAAGAGCTATATTAGCTTTAAAGATAATAATAGTAATAATCTATTATTTTATAGTACCTACTTAGATTGTTTATATAATAATTAGATAGCTAGCTACAACTTTAGTACCTATACTATAACGCCTTACTATATCTCTAAGAGCGCTATTTCTACGCTAGAAGAAGATAGTAGTAGTAATAATAGTAAGAAGAGTAAGAAGAGACTCGAGGATAGTCTTACTTAGCCTCTATTAGGTCTAGTAACCTATAAAAATTCGGCTATATCGTTTAGCTCTAATATCTCGATAGCTAGCTAGTAGATTGTTTATAGTAGTAGTAGTAGTAGTTAGGGCGTTACTACTTAGCGTCCTTAGAGTTCTCTATACTTTAATAGTAAGCGTGTTTATAACTCTATTAAGCTACTAATATATTCTTTCTAGGCTAACGGCTCTTAGAATAGCTAGTTAATCTTTAACTTTAACTACCGCTCTACTAATTCTTATACTAATATAATAAGGCGTCTATATAAGAGCCTTACTTACTTTATAGCTTATTTTAATACTACTATAAAGAATACTAAGAAGCCGTATAGGTAGTAGATACCTATATATCTATATTAATATCTAGAGAATAAGATAGGTTTAGTTTATAGTTTATAGAGTTTTATGTTTCTAGCTTCTAAAGAAGCTCTCTTTTAGTAGTAGTAATAGTTAGATCGAGTCTTAGGTATTATTAATCTCCTTACTATATATTAGTTAAATAAAAAAGACTTTAGTTACTAACTCTTTTCTTCTATCTACCTTTAACTACGCTTTAGCCTTTCCCTTAGCCTATAAGCGCTATAAGATCTCTATACTACTACTAGGGCATTAATTTCTATTATGTTAGAATTCTTAACTTCTATTATATTAGATTCTATCTAAGAATAGCTAGTAGCGGGTATATTAGCTACGTTAATAGTTATATAACTAGCATCCTACTAAACCTCGTTCTCTATAGCTAATCTAGCTAGTATATTACCCTCTAGTAGAGATATCTCTATTATAGTATTAGCTAGCTTATTAACCGCCATATACTACTCTCTAGTAGGTACCTCTCTATAGATATTATTAACCTCTACTACTATAGTAGCTAGGTTCGTAACGCTATTATAAATATCTAGCTCTCTAGATATCTACTATAGTTACTAAATAGACTATCTTAGTACTATTAGCGTTATCTTTATTAAAGCTACTTACTTCTTTACCTTTTGCCTCTAGGCTTTAGTAATATAGCTAAGGAGCAACTTATTATTACTTATAACCTTAGTATTACCCTCTCCTACTAAGAAATAACGTACTCTAGTATGTTAGCTACTATTCTTATTAGGTAAGTCTTTCTAGAGCTTCAACTATTACTCTTCTAAAAGCGTTAAAAGCTCCTTAATATTAGGAATATTATCCTTATCATTTAATATCTCTTCTATTACTAGAGTTAGATTTAAATAAGGAATCCTATTCTAACTAGCCTATAGTAATCTATTAGGATGTCGATCCTAGAACTACTAAGCTATAGTATAATAAGCCGTTATTAAGCGATTACTATAGACTAAGTACCTTAAAATTCGACTATCTATAGTCTATATAGTATACGTCCCTAGCTAGTAGGCCTTCTTAATCTTAAATAGGCTAAACTACTTAGGCTTAAGCTTTATTAGACTTAGGTTTTATATTAATACCTAAGATCTAACCCTTCTATTTAGTTTATACTCTTATTCTAAGAGTATAGAAACTATTATCTTATAGGTAATTATATAGTTTAGAAGCCTTTTATTAAGTATCTACTAGGTATACCTTATAATTCTAAAGCGCTTCTTATAGTTAGAGACCTCTAAAGACTCTAGCCTAAGCGTATTCTCTATTAACAACTAACTAGCGAGTTATACGTACCGAAGTATATCCTAACCCGAAATAGGTAAGCGTTAGTAGCTTCTAAAGATAAGCTCTTAAAGAGGGAAGTAGATGCTAATATAAAGTAATAAACAATAAGAGTTTAATAGACAGTCGATTCTAATTAGTCGATTACTAATATAAGTTAAATATAGTCTGAACAAGTCTATCCTAAGTTCCTATATATATTGCCTTCCTAATAGTAGGCCCCTTCTATTCTTAATACTCTCTACGATCTCTAGGGAGTAGTAAGAGTATAGAGAGTAAGGTGCATATACTCTCTAGGTCTTAGCTATAGGAGGTAGAGCACTATCCTTATTAGTCGGTTAGTACCGCTATTTCTCCTAGCGGGTCCGCTTATACTATCTAATCGCTTTAATTTATAACACTATCCCCTCCTTAGCCTAGCTTCGTCCCGAAGCTTATTACGTATAACCTTAACTCTTTTATTTGTCTAGTAACTATATCTTCTCCTTTACCTTCTACTATATAGTCTAAATCGACTTAGCGTCGGAAACGCAAAGCCGCCTAGATCTTCTATAAGGGGAATATTACTATAAAGCCTTATAATACTTATTAAAAGGAGGGTCGTATATATCGTATATATATTTCCTCTAGTCGGTACGCTAAATATTAGTAACAGAATCTAAAGGGTTATAACGCATAGGTTACTAAAAGCGAATAGAAACATCTTACTATATAGCGTAAGAGGTTACTTTAAGAGCTCGATTCCGTAAAGGCTAAGCTAGCCTAGGCGTATACTAAAGAGATACGTCTTCGAAAATAGCTAGATATAGTAGATCGGAAAGTTGTCGAAGGTCGTACGTTAGAGGATCGTCTCTTATTAGATAAGAATATAAAGGTTTAGGAGGAGTTTAAGGTTCTCGATCCTAATCCGTTAGCTCCTAGCTAGTATATTCCCGACCTAGTATTACCTCCTTAGACCTAGAGTTCTTTAGATAGCATGCTAGATTCTTTCTAGTATAGAGAACCTCCTACCTTCTTATTAGATATTTCTTCTAGTAGAAATGCCGTAGAAGCTAGTAGTAGTTCGTAAGGTTTTCTAGTAGTTCCTAGGTATTTTCCGATTCTAGATATCCTCTCTATTTAACTAGATACTAATTGTTCTTTTAATCTAGAATCCT
>JABBMZ010000187.1:0-26599 GCA_013403795.1 Teratosphaeria pseudoeucalypti | reverse complement strand
GGGAGACGGGGGATCGTTGGCGGCGGGGAGGCATTATGTAGAGGCTCTGCGGGGGCGGATTTTGGATCTGGCGTTATGCAGGGCTCGTTGGTCCAATGCTGGTTCCTGGCTGTCGCAACGGCGATATTGTCAGGTCCATCCTTTGCGTTTGGTGCTTGTTGGGACTTGACAGTTGCCTTTTACGAGCGAGGGACATGGATATCCCGACATACGAGGCTTGGCGAGGTGCACCGTGCCAGATGATCGTTGCGGATCGCCAACTCAATTGAGATTAAGATATGCGGCTCGTGAGTTAGGCTCTCGTATAAGACCAGGTTCAGTAGTATGTGGAGGTGTGCGGCTCTTACAGGCCATTGGGTGTATGTGAGAGCCTCTTGTCTCATTCGATGAGTTGTCAGAGTCTTGGTGGTCTCGGCGCAGACGTCCTCCACGATACTGAGTAAAACCGGACGGTCTCCTGGACGAGGAGGAGCATAGCGCAGGACCCATGCCTGCTTCGCTTCCTCGAAAGCGCTTCGTTGCCCCAACGCCATCGCTATGTCACTGATACCACGCCACCCCATAACGTACAATCCGACATGCTCCACCAAAAGCTGCCGTGAATCAAAACCATGCCAACGTCCACAGCGCAGGCAACGTCGGCCATTTCTCCTGCCAATGGGCTAATATATCCGGCACCCTCTCATCAAAGCCCAGCCTCGCCCCCGCCTGCCCCGCATCAAAGCCATTTGCGTCCCCGCCCGCACTGACATGCCGCTCCCTCTCCTCCCCCGCCGCCGTGTTCAAGGCGTCGGCGAGCTCCAGGATCGCCTTCCCGCCGACCAGAGCTTCCTCGTGATTGTCCTTGATATCGACATTGAACACGTGAACGGGACGGTTCAGTGGCGCACCACGCGTCAGCAAGTCGTCGACCACCGCGTCCCAACATCGCTCTTCGCACGTGATGACCACGTCGACGGTGCCGGCCTCGGTGCCCTCGTAGCCTTTGTCGCTCTTGTACTCGGCGTCATTCTCGGTCACGTGGTGTTCGCCTCCCGGTCCGGAGAAGGCCGGGTCGGGGCCGCCCATGACCTTGACGCGCTTGCCGACGCGCGGGACGCCGACGCGCCAGTCCTGCCACCGCTCCGGGCCCCACTTGATGCCTTTGTTGCGCTCGAGCATGGGCAGGATGCCGTTGGCGCGGTACAAGCGTTCGTCTTTGCTCCGCAACTCCTCGTACATGCTCGCGTAGCTCGTGTTGTTGAAGTTGTACACGTTCGGCTGGTGGATGCTCGGGCCGGGGAGGCGGACCAGAGATCCCGTGCCGAAGGAGATGGTGGGGTAGGGCGAGGGGGCGGTGGTGAGGCGGAGATGCGCCTCCATCGACCGATTGTTGTTCGAGGCGCAGACGGTGCAGAACTTCAGCTTGAAGCTGCCGTCGGCGCGTGTCTTCGATTGGGACGGGGAGCCGTTGGCCGTGGTGGAGTCGGTCGCGGCGGAGTGGGGTGGTGGATGGACATTGCCGTCCGCGGCGCCGTCGAGGGCGGTGGTGGACATGTCGGGTTGCGGTTCGGGGATGGGCGGTGGTGGAGGGGGAGGGGCCTAGCACGCGTCAGGTGGGGGGAGGTGGGAGGTGGGGGTCGGGACGGGGAGGTGCTAGTACCGCTAAGGGGCGTCTTCGCGGATCTGCCGACATGGTGGATGAGCGACTGTTAGCGCTAGTTGCAAACGAGGAAGGCACGCGACGGGGACGAGCATGTGAAACGACAAGCGCCAAGACGAGCTCGTGACGCTCGGCAACTCCCGCCAGACTCCAGCTCGTGCATCGTAGTTTTATTGTTCCGGCCTTGGGGTGGGACTACCAGCACGTTCGTTTGCTACATGTAGCCCGCATCCCTATAGTACACTCTGTCCGCAGACGAGACATACGGCAACCCCCCCCTTCCCCTTAACAAAAAGGTCTACAATGATATCAATACCTGGTTATCTACAGATACATCAATACCTGGTTATCTACAGATACATCAATACCTGGTTATCTACAACGATCTCGGCCCGCGGATTCATCGACAATAGGTGGCTTCGAAGACATACAGGACCCTTGATACATGTAATTCCAAGCTCCCTCGGATCTTCGCCCTAGAACCTTGTAATCAACTCCGCCACAGAGCGCCATAGTAGCTTATTAATCCTAGAGGCAAACCAGTCTGCGAATATGTCTAACTCCTATTATTTCTACGAAGAAGCCTCTAGTAGCCGCTTCAGACCAGTAATTGTTACGTTCCCTACAAGAATGGGATAAGTAAAAAACACCTCTATAGGCACCAAACTGCTACTGTACCTGGGTTAATACTAATAACGTCGTCCAATCTAGCCTCATCGGGAGCTACTGACGTCGCGAAGCTTCTACGGGACAACGCCGCCGCCCGCCCCGAAGCTACAAGTTGTACACCTGGGTGCCCTCCTCATCTTCCATCTCGACAAGACACCAACACCCCCCATGGCGACCATCTTCCGTCGGCCCTTTGCCGTCGCAGGCGCATTCAGACAAGCACCGACTATCCAGAAGGCCACCCACCAGACCTTCCGCAGCTTCCAAACCACCGCCCAGCGCCAGACCTTCCAACAACAACCACCATCCTCTCCCATCCAAGCCTTCGTCCGCGCCCGCAACCATGTCTTCCCTCGCACCTTTCAGACCTCCAGCAAGCGAGGCTACCAACAAGCCGCCCCCGTCAACCCGATGGCCCAGGGAAACCTCACGCAACGCCTCATCTACGGCGGCGCCATCTTCGGTGGCACAGTGCTCGCCATCAACCTGATCTTCAACCGCGAGACAAGAGAAGATGGCGGCATGCCACCGTTCGAGCGGAGCTACCTCAATGACACCTTCCTGCACACCGGTCTGGGCGTCGGGCTCATCGGCATCGCCGCCAGCGCGCTGCACCGGAGCGGCTGGAGCTACCGTCTCATGTCCGCCAACCCCTGGCTCGTCCTCGGGATCGGTCTCGTCGGCTCCATCGGCACCATGATGGGCACTCGCGCCACGCCGCCCGAGAACTACATGGTCAAATACGGGCTCTGGACGGCGTTCAACCTGACACAGGCCGCCCTCCTGGCACCCATGTTCTTCTTCTCGCCCGCCATCCTCGCCAAGGCCGGTCTCTACACCGTCGGCATGATGGGCTCCATCGCCTTTGTCGGCGCCACCGCCAAGCAGGAGAAGTACCTCTACCTCGGCGGCCCTCTGCTCGCCGGTGTCGCGATCGTCGCACTGTCTGGCCTCGCACCGCTCGTGGTCCCTGCGACGGCGGCGCGGACGCTGATGTGGACCGAGAACATCTGGCTCTACGGCGGTCTGGCGGTGTTCTGCGGCTTCACGCTATATGACATTCAGAAGATCCTGGCGCATGCCCGGATGGCGGAGCGCGGGATGATGAAGCGGGACGTGGTCAATGAGACCATCTCGCTGGAGCTGGACTTCATCAACATCTTTGTTCGCATGGTGCAGATTCTGGCCATGCAGCAGGGGAACAGGAGGAGGTAGAGCAGGGAAGGCCACGAGGGGATTGTACAAGTAGGAAAAGGTGGCGATGAACCAGATTGTGCGATATACTTAGCGGCATGAGATCAAGCAATGGCGTTGATTTGTATGAACACCACGATATTTACGGTCTTACCTCCTCTTCCTCCACTTCCACTACTCCTCCATTCACTTCACCCTCCTTATCGCCTTCGCATCGTGCGCTAGTCTCACGCTACCCCCAAATAAGGAGCCTCGCTTCCCAACGTCATCGTACCGACTGTAGCCAGGTCCAATGGTTCATGTTCCTGACGATCATGCGGCAGGAGTCGATCTGTTGTTTATCCCGCGGAAGCTCCTTCGTACAAATACCATTGATGACATGTTAATTGTGGTACTGCAGGAGTTGTCTTATCAGAGTTTGTGGTAGTTCGTCGGACTATCGGGATACCGCGGTGAGAAACATTCGGTTGCATAGCATCCAAACACTATTTACTACTGTTCATCGATAATAAATAGAGCCATTATCCAGCATTACATATTCACGTCGTTGTCTCTCGCTCGCCTTCACGCTGTTGCTCGCTAGGGCGGGGTGGTATTGATACCTTACTACAGCATTCCCTTCAATTCCCAGAGCCACCTAGAGCATATCTGCGAAGGCGAAAGGTCTCCCGGTCAAGATGTGTGGAATCAGCTGCGTGCTCTCCCTCACCCCAGCCATACACCGTCAGCAGCAGCCCAAAGCGCACACGAACGGCACATCCGCCTCCACCTCCCCCGCCTCCACCTCCCCCGCCTCCACCGACCCCCACCGCTCCAAACTCGACCAAGACCTCCGCGCCTCTCTGGAGCAGATCCGCCATCGTGGCCCAGATGCGACGGGGACCTGGATCAGCGACGATTGTCGTGTAGGTACTCTGGCTATCATCCCCACTCCTGCCCCGGCATTTTGAAGACAAGGAATGTATGCTGATGAGGCGGGTGTGGTGTAGCGTTGGGACATGTACGTCTGAGCATCAATGATCTGAGCCCGGAGGGAGCGCAGCCGTTTCATGGCCGCGGTGAGGTAGGGGGAGTGCATGCGGTGGTCAATGGGGAGTTCTATGATTACGATAAGATCCGGTGAGTTGAGTGGCGTGGGTCTCTTGTGGGTGGTGGGAGGATGTGAGGTTGACTTCAGGTCGCAGGGCTGGGCTGGAGCGGGAGACGGAGTACACGTTTACGTCCAGGAGTGATTCCGAGATCATCATTGCGCTTTACCTCCATCATGGGCTGAACTTTACGTCGTACCTGAGGGGCGAGTTTGCTTGTGTCCTGTACGATGAGGAGAAGGATTTGTTGATTGCGGTGAGGGATCGGTATGGGATCAAGCCGCTGTTCTATACCGTTCAGCCTTCCTCGTCTGGCAAAGGAGAGGAGAAGAGGCTGTTGATTGCGGCGGAGATGAAGGCATTCTTGCCGCTGGGCTGGCAGCCAGAATGGGACGTCAGGAGCCTGAAAGAAGGGGGCTGGAATTTCGACACCCGAACGCTCTTCAAGGACGTACGGAAGATCAGGCCCGGCCATTACTTGACCGTCCAAGGCGGCGACGGCGGCAGGATAGAAGAACGACCATACTGGGACGCCACCTTCCCCGACAAGCACATCCCTGACCCGCGCACCCCCGAAGAACTGATCGAGGGTGTGCGAGCCCGGATGCTGGAATCCGTACGCCTGCGTCTCCGCGCCGACGTCCCCGTCGGCGTCTACCTCAGCGGCGGCATCGACTCCAGCGTCATCGCCGGCATGGTCGCACATCTCGTCAAGGAACAGAACATCTCCCTGGGCTCTGCACCGCCTAGCGAGCGCGTGACTTGCTTCTCCATCGCCTTCGACGAGGACTCCGGCTTCGACGAGAGCGCCATTGCGAATCGTACGGCCGAGTGGCTGGGCGTCAAGTACCTGAAGAAACGCATGGATGAGGCGGAGATGGCGAAGAGGTTTGAGGATGCCGTCTGGCACTGCGAGCAGCATAATCCGGATCTGAACTTCGTGGGCAAATATGCGCTGAGTGAGGTGCCGTTGGAGAATGGGTACAAAGTCGTCCTGACCGGGGAAGGGGCAGACGAGATATTCGCGGGTTATCCGCTCTACCTCCCTGATTACCTGAGGGAAAAAGACGAGGCGTGGGAAGCCCACAACACCCTCCCCGAAGCCAAGCGCGAGAAATGCCTCGCCGAAGCAGAAGAAGCAGCACGAGACCACTACCGCTCCATCGGCGCCAACCCGGGCTCCACCGACCTCAGCCTCCCCCGCCGCATGCTCAACGGCATCAGCACCGTCACCAGCATGACGGCCTTCCAACCCGACATCTTCGCCGCCTGGACCGACGCCGCCTACCCGGCCACAAACCCCGAATGGACCATCGCCTCCCACCTCCCCGGCACCACCCGCGACCTCATCACCCACACCTGGCACCCGCTGCACGCCGCCCTCCACACCTGGTCCACGGGCCACCTCCCCAACATCTTCCTCACCTGCCTCGGCGACCGCACCGAGATGGCCCACTCCCTCGAGGCCCGCACCCCGTTCCTCGACCACCACCTCACCCACTACATCAACCACCTCCCGCCCTCCACCAAGCTGCGCTACCTCCCCGCCGAGGCCCGCTTCGTCGAGAAGTGGATCCTGCGCGAGGCGAGCAAGCCCTTCATCACGCCGGAGCTGTACGAGCGCCGCAAACACCCGTATAGTGCGCCCACGCGGTATGCGGCGGGCGGGCCGCTGCACGCGTTGATGCGGCGGTTGGTGTCGAGGGAGAGTGTGGAGGGGTTGGGGTTCGTGAGTTGGGAGAAGGTGGGGCCGTTGGTGGACAGGGCGTTTGGGGGGGAGCAGGATGCGGCGAGTTTGAGGTTGGTGCTGGTGGTGGCCGAGTGGGTGGTTTTGGGGCGGAGGTTTGGGGTGGGGAGGGCGGGGGGAGCGTGAGGGGTTGGTTTTGGGGAAGTGTCGTCGGGGTTTTGGGTGAGTGATTGGGTTTTTTTGGGAGGGCGGAGTGGTGTGGAGGGTGGGTGGTTTGAGATACTACTACCTACCTACCTACCTACCTACCTACCTATGCTTTTGGGGTCTTTGGGTATACATGGGATGGTTCTTGGGTGTATATTGATTCGCTCTTGGTCCTGGTACACGGCTTGTTTAAGGGAGGTCAGAAAGGCGTCTGTCAACTGTCCCTTGCATGATTGATGATATCGCCGACCTCAGAGCGGCGCATAGTGCTCTGTCTCCTTTACACAGAGGGGTTAGAGGAGAGCTTCATATCCTCTTCACCCTTTTCGCCACCTTCTCACAAGTTTAACAGTAGTGACTTCTCACTCTGATGCCCTGCGCGAACGAAAAGATGGCATGATGTCCTTATGCCATGGCCAATAGTCA
The DNA here is from genome assembly GCA_013403795.1 of Teratosphaeria pseudoeucalypti. NCBI lineage: Eukaryota > Fungi > Ascomycota > Dothideomycetes > Mycosphaerellales > Teratosphaeriaceae > Teratosphaeria > Teratosphaeria pseudoeucalypti. Next base: position 19,686 of record JABBMZ010000187.1, on the reverse strand, counting down.
CTCGTACATTTAGCTGTTATATGTCACTCGTCTAATGTCATAGACTATCGTTTCTTTTGTGAAAGGGGATCGGATGAGGTGTCTCATTTCCAGACGATGGCAATGCTGCAGATTGTCTAGGAGGTGGAATTAGATACGAGTGTTGTACCTGGAGCTATGGCCTGTTCGCTAGTAGGTAGACGTGGGTTGCGCGAATGGCGGTCTGATGAACAGTACACCATATACAGTAGACGATGTATGTCATGATCCTGGTTGACAATCACGAGACACGACCATGGATGGCTTTCAGGCGGAAATCTAGATCTATGTAGCATCCATGCTCGCGTGACATACAAGACCTTGGAACGTGCCCTCGGCTGTCACTGAACGATGATAGCGAGCTGAAACTGTCAACCTGGTGTACTATGCGCCATGACAGCGGCTCGAGTCCTGTAGTGGGATCAGCCATGTGGATTCAGGACCCGGAATGGGAGTCGTGTCTCAGCCACATGCTTGAGGTTGTAGCGGCGGTGATCTGCTTGGCGCTCGATAGAAGGCAACGTAGCCATACCATGGCCTCAATTCTCGTTAACTCTCCGTTGACAACACGTGCCCGTTGCGGAGCCAATCAAGGGAGCTTCCGGGCACAAATATACCCTGAAGAGGGCAAAGTCGCTGGTTGCATTAGGCTGTTGCTGCTTCCGCGCTGCTGGAATGTATCTCTATGCCAAGGGACAGATCTGTGGCCCTCTCCATGAGCTTCAGACGTGACCTAGGTTTCCCAGTTCGCAGCACGTGCAGTGTGTCAGATGCGGCGCAACAAGATGCTCCTTTGAGTCTGTTGCCGAAACGCCCTCGGGTCCTGGAAAGACCGTGACGATTCAGCCTGCGCAGAATAGTCCTCGGAAGCACCACGAGGAGGCAAACTACACTTGAGGACAAATAGAATTTCTGATAGTCTCAATTCCACAGGAGACCCGGACGTCGAGGTCTGCTACGTCGGTGGCGAATGCGTGGTCTTCGCCGATGGTGAGACCTGGTGGACGACCGGCAGCGATCGTACCTTCGGGAGGCGCTCTCGGTGGGTTCTCACATCGTGTGACCGAAAGTAGAAATTGCTAAAGCGGATGTAGTCACCGGAACCAATAAGTGTGCTATGCAACTGTTGATAAGTCATAGATCTTTCCGGTGTACTGGGTACCTAGAGCCAAGTAGGTGCATCCGAATCGTCCAGATCTGACTGGGGCTCCGCTGTTGTAAGAACCTTGCAAAAAAGCCCTACTTGATCTTAAACTCCAGCAAGGAATCGCCGTCGAACAATTGTCTGCAACATGCTATCTGTCGTTCATGTTTCTTCTCGCATCTGGAAGGCCTTTATTAGAAGTCGCCTACGCAGTATTCTTTTCTCCCGCATCCGAAGGAGGACCTTGTCATCTGGCTACTATGGCGCTCTATGCACAGCTCCTTACTCTTGCTGCCCTCTTCTTCCCTACAGCGATTTCCATCGAAGGGCCTAGAAAGCGTCTTGATATTCACAACCACGTAGTCGGGTAAGCTCCTTGCAGATGATCATTGACAGCATGTGATATGCTTGCTAACGCAATGACACATGGTGTCGGGTAGAGTCGCAGACGGCGGGAGCTGTAGAGACATAGAATGGCAGCACGCCCCCGAAGTCCTTGCGCAAGATCTGTTCCTGCCTTCAAACGGCCGAATCTGCTATGGAACTGGTGTCGCGGAGACTATTCGCCCCCGAGGGGAGGCACAGCCGCAGCCAACGCCGCCGCCGGCGCCGCCGGATGATGATGTGGATGCGCCGCCTCCGAGTCGACGACCACACAGGTGCAATCAACCGAGAAACATGTTCCTAGATGTCTGCAATAGACAGCTAGGTGGCCCGAGCATATCTCACGTCGACGTCCGTGTCCCCCTCAACGACAATCCGTTGAGCGTTGCGACACCATCGGGAGGTTCGATCTCGTTCTTTGCACAATTGGCAGGCGCCGGTGCAGAGATCGCCATCATAAACCAGCAAGAATGTCCTATCCGGCTCGATTGGATGACCGACCTTCGCATCGTTACGCAGAGGCGAGGCGTGCCACCACCACCGCTACCGCCTGTTCGCATGCAAGGCACTCCAAGAGCCGAATGGCAAACACAACGATGTCGGGGATGTTTGCTCACCAACATCATACTACCGAACGGCTTTAACGTCTTTTCATTCATTGTTATTAGAATCATTCTCCAAGCGTACTATTGTTAGGATGGAAGGAGTAGTATTCTGCGGCTCGAGTGGCGTAAAGCAGGAGTATTGGTGCTGGATCTCATCGGCGGTGGCTCAGCCACATTGCCGTGCTTGTCGAACTGGCGGCAGGTAGCATGAACTTCGTTGGCCGAGGGGCTCTGTTGAGCAAGTGCGTCAGTCCTTGTCTACGAATGGAAGATGTGTTACATGCTCAGCACTTACCTTGTAATCCGCGTAGCCATGGCCTGCGGCGAGGGTGCACTACCAGGCTCCACATCACGCCCGCCCACCGTGCTCGACCGCCGCGACTGCCGCTAGCCGGATACAACACCCTGTGATCAAGTGTGTGCACCGCCCAAAGCAGGTCCCTCATCGCCCGGCAGGGACACGGGCTTGAAATGCGCTGAGAGGTCTTGGGAGGCGGCAGGCTGGTCTTACTGGTATTCTGTGTGCGATGTATCAGCATGTGAGTATTTGAGAACGTAGTTTTAGAAGCGTACCTGTACCGTGACGTGCTCACAGGAAGTCGACAAATGTCGACGATATCTGCGAGCAGATCAGAATGATTACTTGCCGTTTGATATGTCCCGGGACAGCAATTGATCCTGCGTGGGTGTCCAATGCTTTGCTTGCTGAAGCTCCAAGCTCCGCTGGTAGGACGTCTTGCAGGCGTCCGCGAGTCCTTGTCGTATTGCTCAAGGCTTGCCCAGATCTTATCCCGAGTAGATTTCGCAGCAGGCATCAACATGTCACGCCTGTGAGCACGGTGTCTCTTGTCCACAATGTCCTCCTCTTCTGCGTGCTAAATCACAGCGGAGTCCGACTGCCACATGACTGGACTTGGACTGATCTATCGACAGCTACCAGTGTAGGAGGCGTCCAGCAGCTTCAGCGTCGGACCGTCGCTTTGCTGGATGGCATCGTGGTAGCGCGGTTGTAGCTTCGTGGTGTAGTGGTCGCAGTTATCAGCGGCGGTCGCGACGTGGCATTATGCGGCGAGTTGGGTGCGGATGGAGAGTTTCAAGTGTAGAGCAGAGCCCTCAGCTCGGTAGGGACCGGTATTCAAGTCTTGGGCTATGGATGTGCCGCTCAACTGTCTAGGCGTGGAGGAGGCCGCGTGATGTTCTTTGCGCGGATGAGCGCGAGGAGGTAGTGGGCGTTCTCCCTCGCGGTCGACTCGATGGGCTGGCTGGTGAAGTTGTCGCCTGCGCTTAAGAAGTTCAGATTCCATCCAACGACGACGGCGGCGACAGTGACAACGAGTGAACAACAGAAATTGTCTCATCATCTTCCCCAGCCATCAAGCTTGCTTTCCACCAGAGGACCAAGATATCTCTTCCACAGGGGGTTATGTCGCCGTCGTCTTCGTGCTCCGCTGCTCCTGCAGGTGGCCAGACCCACGCCCGCAGCGCTCAGAGTACGATCCCGAGCAGGACTCGCTCGCGCCAGGCGCCACATACCAACCACCAAAGCGCTCAGTCTCGCTGAACAAAGCCGTGTGTAGACTCTTGCTTACGGAGACCTTGCATCCCTTGATTAGTTTGACAAGGGCTGGCTTCTTGGCCGGCGCCCAGATTCCAACGCCAAAGCCGGACTGGTGTGAATGTCTTCTCCTGGGCGGTGCAGCACAGGATTGACAGTGTACGGCAGCGGGATGGCGCGAGTGTTTGTGCTAGACCTCCCCGGGTGATGGCGACGAGGAAGATTGGGCGTTTGCTGCAATGAATAAATTTACCTAACCATTATTACACATGCTCTGCTTCCACCACGTCCAAACAATGACTTCAAACGGTGAAGCGTGACTTAGCTACATGATAGTCCAGGGCATTGCAACATGTCCTTTGCGGATGTAACGACCCAGTAATAAGTCTCCGTAAGCGATTTGCAGCATATCAGTATAAAGGGATAGATAGCGAATTGTAACATCCAGGCGAGCATGTTCCAAGTCTTGCCATAGAGCTAGCAGAGCATGCGCTCGTGAATGCTCGTAATGTCCTCGTCGCGGTTGATTCGCATGCATGGTATAGCCCCATCGTTCGATGAATAATAAGGTATGACTGGAGATAGTGAGGGTTCAGCTGTAGACTGTGCATAGAGCAAGACTCTGCTGTGCAATGCAAGGCCTGATCCATCGGGGGGACCCCGGCGAGATAATTGGGGTTGAAATAGAAATGTCAGTAGTCCTCAGCCAACGAACACCTAACTACTGGGTGACGCCGTGGGTTAATGGGGCGTAGCTCAGGAAAGGGTGGGAGATGGGCATGTGCTAACAGACCATCTTCACAATAGATCCTTAATCCGCACGATTGAGCCGAGCCTCCTTGTATTGCATCTTTTTTTTTGGCTATTATTTGGGGCCTCCTAGATGGTGTTTCATCACGTTCAAGTCCATTTCTTTTGCACGGCGGTAGGGCAATGACGAGAAGCTTTGGCCAAGGGGCTGTTTGGATAAGTCCCTTGACCGGACCAGCCACACCACCAGCTCGCAGAAACTCAGCATCCGGGCCAAAGAAGGCAGCATCACCTGTGTTTGCACCAAGAGCCAATCTTGCAGTCTTAATGGCCACAGACAGACACTAGATAGCATCGCAAATGCTTGGCCTGTCTAGACTCCACCTTGTGGGCCAACAAGCATTTTGCACTGATCGTCGACGAACATAGCCCGTCCATGCGATGGCAAGTCTTAACAAAATCACACTGCCCACGCCCTACCAGCATCCGATCAGTATCTTGGGCCCCAGGGCTGCCAGAGTATTCAATGCTGCCTGTATGGGTGGCAAATGCCGATAGGGTCCGAGCTCGAGAAGCGCGCTTGCTTTAAAGTCGACACAGCAGAGCTTTCCTTCCTTCGTTCATCGATGCCTATCACAAGGCCACGCATCATGAACAAGAGCAATCATCACCACCATCACCAAGCACCATCGTCAATGAGCTCGCTGGCCCCCTACGAGGCTCTGCCTTCGGGAGAGCTCGTCGATCGCCTCTCTCGCTTTTTTGCCCGGCTATCTCGCCGTTGGCTCAAGGTTAGTCTCCCACTTTTGAGCCCACCACCGCGATGCAATGTCTGCAAAGCTGGACTGCATCAGAAAGAGCACAGCAGGAAGAGGAGGCCTCGTTCCAACACGTCGTCGCACACGGCGGTATGCATGACAAGACTTGCTTTCGCTGTCGACAACAACCATATGCACCTCGAGCATCTGGCAGACACGGCATGTCCAGGGGCAAGAGGGCCACATCACATCCACAATCTCACACGGGCAGATGGACATAGACCGAATATGAACTGACGCGTCTTTACAGAAAGAGTCGTCGTCCGTGGCGCTCGCGTGCAAAAATGCGCCGACCCTCTCCACGGACTGGTCCCTCGAGGACCGCGTCCGTGACGACGACGAAGAGACCATGGTGACCTCGGTCGGCGACGACAGCGCTCCGAGCATCATAGTCCCAGGTCCGCCGCTTAACAGTCCGGCCGCAAGCTACCCTCCGTCGACAATGAGCGATATGGATAGCAAAGTCCGCGCCCTGGCCGGCAAGCTGGAGAACCTTTCGAGCCAAGGCCCGACTCCTCCAAGCCTGCAAGCTGTACGATTCCTGATGGCAAAACCGCGCCGGCTGAGCGCGTGACAGCCGTCCTTCCGCTATTCCCCTACGGCCTCGTCAAACACAATCCAGCGCAATCCTGGTCGGCTTCGCCAAACAATCACCGGCATAGCCTCAGCAATGTCCTCTCGCCTCGAGAGGAGCTGGCGAGATCAGAGCCGTGGGCCCAAACCATCAAGACGGCGTCCTCGACTCCAGCTCAACGGTGTGTTCGCAAGACATGCCATGCTGCGAGACTCCGACGCCGGACTAATTATTGAGGAAGGGTCTTCGTCACCAGCATATACGCCTTTTCTTTGTTTGTGGTGGATATGGCGCGGCAGCAACAGCCAAGGATAGCGCGGGCGTTTGTCTATGTAGCAATCACAATGCAAGTTCAATTCTTCTAGGCCGAAGGCCACTGTCACACCTGCTCGAATGCCATCAGGTATGTAATCGCAATCCAGAGTCAAACCGCATGTGCCGTCATATTGCAGAACCCCAAGCGAACTGCATTTCTACGCGACCGTGCTCCGAGAGCCCGGGAGACATGACACACGCATTCTGCAACGACCTGCAGCCGGTGATAATTATCTCAACGTCCGATTGTCCACGAAATCTGTCCGTCTCAGCCAAGACAGACAACCCGGACGCCTCAAGAAGGTCCTTCCACCGGCGTAACAGATCCCTCATCGGCCGCCAAGCAATCCTGGAGGTGTTGCGACCCGCGCGGAGCGAGGAAGAAAGAGCAAGGATTGTGCAGTCTCGACACTGCTTGTGCATGGTCGACACCGTGGCTGGTTTAAGAGGAGGGCCAGATGCTACACCACCCATGCCCGGCCACCGCGGAATGGGGAGGGCCTCCAAGCTTGATACAACACTCGAATCGTCCTTGCAGCAAGGGATGATGAGAGCCATCAATAAGTAGCTCGTGACGCGTACTTTGCTCCGCATGCGAGGCAGACGTGCGTGTTCCCGACGCCTGCAAAACGAGCCGCTTCACCCACGGGACGCTGTCATGGTGCCTGGTGGTAGCAAGATCGAGTCGAGCGGATGTTCGCCGGAGATCGACGGGCAAGTGCTTCAGCGGATGCTCGCTGCACATGAGCCCTCCATGCAGTGTGCGGCCATGGCGCTCTGGCGCAAGATACGGACAGCCATCAGGGCTTTTCCTCAGACACGACAGCGTGACAGGAGCGGCGTATAGCAGGGCTGGCCTCGACCGCGCTACCATAATAGGGTGTACCAAATAAACAAGGCCTGGTAGAGAGGACTCGTTCGCAGTCGTCTGACGGGTCAACTCCACGGCTACGCTGAGTAGGCACAAAGCTCCAGCGTCCTGGCCGTCGGAGACACAGCACCAGTGGGCGTAGAGAAGTGCTTCGCCTGACCTTGGCCGCACCAGCCGCTTGGGTCTTCCTGGACCTTTGAGGACGCCTGTACTACGGTGGAACATCTGGCACCGTCTCTGACGTTGCCTTCGATCCTGCTGCGGCTGGATGCAAGTGAGCGTCCACGAAGCCTTTCAGGCCACTACTGCGCCGGCCCACGCATGGAGACACAAGCCGTCCTCTCGTTGAGGACCACGACCAAATTGCTCTGGAGATGGACAAGCGTATTGTGGAAGCTCCAAGCAGCTACGGCAAACTATGTTGACTGCTACGGCATAGCTCCGGAACGGCTGAAAATGCGCGGCAGCTCGACCCCGTCGACCACGAACCGATGGCTATTGGTCCTTCCTGGCGGACAAGCCGAGGGCGGTGCATTGAAGCGACGCGTACCTGCAAATGGCCTGCTAAAGCGTCACCACCGATGGTTCCATAGCCAAGTGCCGGGTTGCAAATGCTTTTCAGGCTTGTGGAAGCTCCCGGATATTAGCATCATCGCGAAGATCACACCGCCGGAGTACATATCGACGTATAGCTCGCGCCCAGCCCACGTGCTAGCCAAGATCTTCATGCATCAGCATCGATTCATGCCTTCGCCATGAACTACCGATCAGCGTGCAATTGCCAACCAGGCCGCAATGGTCCTGGCTGCTGTTCTCTGCGGCCACCCATTCTAAGACTGGGATCGAGCATTGCCAAAAACTTTCAGTCTCCGCAACGCTGTTCGTGATCAGCGTGGGTTACAAGGTCAGACTCCTTGATCGCTGTAGCAAAGCGAGACATGGCAACCATAATGCGAGCATTTCGGTCGAAGCTTTGAGTGACTTGGGATATGGTATCGAAGTGAGAGCGATGTCGTCCCATGGAGGCTCCCACCACGAGCAGGCATTAGTGCACCTGACGGCGTCAACCATGGAACGTGACCACGAGCCAAAGTCCCAATGCCAATTCCCCTATGTGGGAATTTCAGGGAAGAGCCATGGCTAGGCACCTGCTGCAAAGACATCTTGATCAGATGGTTCCGACACCGTGAACGATCGATGCGCTCATGGCCTGGACCGCGTGTGTGAGAAGCTTCATGCGATCACTGATGTCCAGGGGCAATTCGTTGGCCCGTCATCCCGATTGCTCTGCGATCCATCGTGCCGGGCAATCACTGCATCCTTGGCAGACACGCTTGAGGGGCCTCTGTACACGTGGCAGATTCGACCAAATGTCTCCATGCCAGTGCTGCAGTCGACAACTAGCATGACGATTCACATATGCCTGCTCCACGTTCCAGACCAGAGGCATCTGCTGACTGGTCTACGTCGCCATTATCGCAGACTTCTGCCAGCGTCCCGTGTTCGATGGCAGAATCGTGGAAGCGTTCATCGATCTGGCCCACTTGAGCACTTGAGTGACAGCCACATGTTTTTATATGGCCAAAGTTGGCAGAACAGAGAGTATATTGCCGGCTTATCCACCGACCAGTGTCGTTCAAGAGCTGAAGATTTTCCGTCAACTTTCCTGCCGTGTGGTGGGACTCGTATTGAGTCGCGGGCCAGTGTCCTTTCTTCGTTGCATGGTTGTGAAGCCTGCTCGACGAAACAGCATTCCCAAGGGCCACAGTGCCGATCAACAGCAGGGCACTGGTCACACTGCCAACGAGAAAATGGCATGCTGCTGGCGTAAGTCCTGTTCAACATCAGGATGCTCCCGCAAGTCATGTTCTTTACTGTCGTAACAGGGGCCTAGCAAGGCTCGCCCTGATGAATGCTATTGCACACCAAATGTACGCTAGTGATTAGTCAATGAGCATGGCAATCGCGCGGCCAAGACTACAACCCGTCTTTGGGAGCGACAGGAGAAGCAAGCATCGCCGTGAGTGTTGAACACGTGGTATCTCGAGCACAAACAGCCAAGATTGAAAGAAATTGCAATCATCAGTATGCTGACCTGAGGGAGCGGGAGTCATCGTCTCGACAGCGGAATGCTGGAGCACCCTTCGACCGCTGATAAGACGCAATAATGTCTTTTGGGCCAGGTTGAGGCTCGCCGGCAAATCCGCAGAGTACCTGTTGTGGAGCGTCATAGGCGCTGCATGGTGCAATAACAACCGCACTTGAGCGATGTGCACATGATATGAACATTTCCGGTGACCCGAGGGCCTACCAAATGTGCCATGATCGTTGGGACTTGGCCTGATCCGTTCGCGGCACTACTGGCGCCGACGGCCATTGGCGCTGCGATAAGTATTCATCCGTGAAAGCCTGGAGCGTTGTTCTGTAGTCCGCAGTGGTGATTCGGGAGTGGTCAGACACGATGATATCTCACTCAGACTGTCGATTGGGAATGCGCCCATCGCAAGGTCAATGCGTGCCGACGACCAGGGCATTTCTGGGCAGTATCTGCTCACCAGTATATCGCCCGGTCTTGCTAGCTCAGAGCGTGGGCCCAGGACGCCGTCAGGCACCCGGTTCAGCAGGGGCCAGAGTATAGTGCACGATATTCATGCTTGCGATGCCATACCTTTCGAAAGCGAGCCAGACCATCACTTGCACGAGTCGTCGGGCATGGCGTGCTCTCCGACGAAGTTGAAGGCGTCGAGATTGCATCTGTCGCAAAGATGTAGGACGCTGCGTCATCTCTGGCAGTATAAGTGATGTGAAGCACACAATGTTGAAGTACGCTTTGGACACATTTTGAAGCCAGTGCCGTCTCAACGCTGGCCAGGCTGCTCGGGCCACAAAAGCACTCCGAGGCTGCGATGCTTCAACTGTCACGACTCGTGTTGAGTGCCTAGCCGTTCAGTCTCTCCAAGGCATGAGCATTTGCAGATCCTACCTTGTCTTGTCTCTTTCGAGGGATCCAGCCAATGCAGTGCGCCGTGTGGCCTCCAAGCAAAGAGGCAATCGAATTGTACTTGAAAGAAAGGGAGATGTGGCCAGAGGAGGGCAACGTGAGCTGAGAGCCGAAGTGGAGAGCCGCTGTCAGCGAAGTCGACAGAAGCATGGTACTCCGCAAAGTCAAACATGGCGCCCAGCAAAGCTTCAGGCGGATGGTTGACATGATGAGTTGGTTCATGCCAGTGGCACCTTGCGGAAACGCAGTCGTAAATTTCCATGTTGTCCATACGCGGGCCATATGGCACGCCGCGCCAGTCATACAAGTACATGCTGGTTGGCCTGAATTCACGTCCTGTGTTGCTGGCGTTTGTAGTCGGCAGTGGCGAGACGGCAGCCACCTTCGAGACGACACATGTGCGGGCTATGGAGCTCACCGCCATGCTGGCAGTGCCGTAGTCGTCGGGGTTATGGTGGTGCCGTCCTGTGCCCAGATCTCCGCTGCTTCCAGTATTGTGAGGGTGCTTTTCTGCTCTTTCTGTTCCTGACGAGGCAGAGTTATGCCATTGTCCCCGTCTCTTTCTATTTATGCTGCCGGAGCTTGTTGGCATTGCCAAGGCGTTTGTGCCATCGTGTGCCGGAGAATATACCAACCGGGGCTCGACTTCCTGGCGTAGGCACGTAATTGCAGCGGGTGGTTGCAGCTGCGCAATAGTCTGTTGTCAGTCGTGAGATATCCATCCGAAGCTGCGCTCTCCCTGAGGCGAAGATGCAGCGAACTGCAGTAGGCGGAGGCTGCGGCGTGCTGCAGGCGCGGGCTTTGCCCCTATCACTCATGAGAGTGCTTCTCAGGTCCGTTGAGGGCTCGCTGAGGCTATTGAGATGGGCTGCCATGTGGCTGGCTCTCCATCGTGAAGGTGTCAGCCGTCAGGGAAGCTGACGCTGGTGAAGGAGGGAAAGGGTGGAGCGGTCCTCGGCTTCGCTATGGTGCAGCGGTGCGCCAAGGACGGCCATCAGCATGCTGATACCGCTGAGGGTCCGCAGCATGAGCTGCTGATGACATGCGAGCGTGTCTGCAGCCGTGCGTATGGCTGGCGAGCTTGTGGTTGTTAGTCGAGGGAAGATGTGAAGCTGCTCGAGGCGATCGCCACATGCGCGCACGGGCCCTGCAGCCGAGTCCACCCCTCGAGGGCAGTAACACCTTCAACACCACGGCAATGAGCTCACAGATGCTCGGCGGAGCTAGAGTGGACGGTGCTGATGGCCCTCAGATGCGCGGAAGTCCAAGTATGTGCCTGTTCATCGGCAGATGGGCCCGCTACTAAGCATAGCGGCAGAACCACTCTCCCGCGGCTGACAGTGTCTACGGGGACGGGGAGGGTGCTTGTCTGCGAGCCGGCTCGAGGAACAACAAGAAGCCCGCCGAGCCCACACACTCGAGCGACGGTAAGCAGATTGAGCGAACGAATGCGATCGCCAGCTCTGCGGCCGCCTGCATAAGCCTGACCGCGTACGACTGTTGGCTGGCGCGGAGCGCGCAATCCTCGCGGCCAATGCTGATCTAGGAACACCTCGAGCCGGCATCCTGCTCACGCGCATCCGATTGAATACTATATATTCATCACACAGGCAAGAGAAGGGACACCACTCCTCGCGAGGTAGCCAGTCAAATCATGCGGAAGCGGGAAGGGGATGGAGAGCTGCAAGCAAAGACCGCACGCAGTACGATAGTCCTCCGAGTGCATCTGCATAGATTGGGACCGGGAAGAGTCTGCAATATGGGCATATAAGCGCGTAGAAGGGCAGCGGAGGGCTTGGAAATGCCACAGCCCTGACGAGTCCTTCCACACCGTGACATCGTCAAAATCAGTGCCTGGACACTTCGAGATCTTGCCGTAAAAGCCTGAGATCATTTTTGTAGGTTGAATGATGACCAAAGACCCAAGCTTTTGCCTCTGCACATATACGCGGCCTATGTATGCGGTCACTCGCCGAACAGTCTAATGCTTAGGTCGAGATTTTGCAGTCATTGGAAGTAATCGAATGCGGCGATCAGCTAATAAGCGGATGCGCTCTTGCGCTGGAGCAGCTCGAGTCTATTCGCACGATTTGAGGCTGATGCTGGCTTACCATATGTACAACTGACAGAGTCGGTCACCATGCGCTCGAGCAGTAGCTCGACGGTCTGGCAAGCATGGACTGCATCCAGAGCTGGGCCTATACGGAGAAGCCTTCAAGGCTTGCTATAATAATTATGGACGTAATGACACACGTCAGCACATCGTAGGACTCAGTGCAGCACACGAAGCCCCGAACCCACTCAAAATCTCCTGAGCAGAATGCTCATGCTCCAGCCAGACTACCACCCAATGGTGACCTCCCCTGCCGCGTCAGACCCTTGCGAGTCCCTCCAAAACTCGCCATCGCTCATGACTGTCCACAAAGGCCTTGCCAGAACCCTCAACGTCATCATAAGGAAAGTGAAATCGAACAGGAACGCGCATTGCATCCAAACTCCTAATGACTCGTTGTGGGCGGTCCGAACAGTAATGCACGAGGCATCTCGCCGTCTCTAGAGGCGAAAGTCTCGAGTCTTTGAAAGATGGTAGGTGCTATGGTGCGATTTTGCACGGATTCATCAGGTCTTGAGCAGGCACACGATATGATGCATCGCTCGCAGTCGCTTTTCGCGTGTTAGTAGGGACACTGTTCAGCGGTTGTATGGAGTCTGCGGTGCTCTGGGTTATAACCGTGCCGTGCGGAGGTCGAGTTTGCACTTCGAGCAATCTGTATGACTACCAGCGACGCCGTTTGACACGATTCTAGGGCTACATGGCAGGCAAAGATGCTACTGGACAGGATCTCGGTATTGCTCCGAGCGCCCTTGGCTTCTTCTGGCGGTGTTTCTAAGCAGCTCACAGCAGTATTCAACTGAAACCCGTGTCAGCGAACCTATCAACTGCTGAGAGCCGAGTCAAGCCCGGCCAATATCTCACGATTGGGAAGATCCCCAGCTACTGTACCGATTGCTACACGCTCAAATCTTCTCGTTGGATTCCTATTAGTGGACAGAAGCTCTCACCAACTTGGCTAGGCAACATACCTGTGATAATCATATGGAGCTCGGTGCCTCTGATGGGATCCCATCGTAATTGTCCTGTATACAACGTGACCGCAGCCCCATGAATTTCATTCCACCTCCACTCACCCAACAAGGCGCAAACCCCGAACCACATCAACCATCCGCGGAGAAGAAAGAGTCATCACCACCCTCCTCCCATCCGGCCGGTGAGCCCAGGGGCGCCTCGTGAGCCTTGGACGGATTTAAGAAGCCCGGGCGTGATAATGGCGATTAGGTGATGATTGGATGTACATACTGCTGTGGCAATGTCCAAAGTCAATCCGCTTTACAAGGGCGTCACGTCTACGAGACCGACCATCCAGCGCATTTTCTTTGAGTCTGTTGGCTTTCATTGCCACGGATTAGATCTCTCCAAGCACTTGCTACTCGACGACTTTTCGAGGCTGGCCAAGTCTCTGGTGGCCCCAGCTCGAGTACATCAATGCCCACCGCCGCCACCCTCCTACTACCTAGTATCTCTCGATCTGCTTCTCAAGCCTCGGAGACGGCGAGGCATGTTAGGCCTGTCGTGCTATAGCTCGAGCCTCATTGGACGGGCAGCACAGAGATCTTATCGGTACTTGTGACGTTTGTCAGACCAAGCAGCATACACATAGCATGCTTGGGACTCGTGCAGCGAGATCCCTAGCCTCCGGCCACTCGCAGTGCCTCGTGTGATCTGGGATGCTTCTCATGGAGGACATGCCGTGTCCAGCTCGCCCGGGATGTCGACCAAGGACTGGAAGCTGGACCTGGTCGTCGGGAAACACAATCGGTGCACGTTCAGATGGTGTCGCTTGCACGGGACATGGTCGAATCTTGGAAAGCGAGGTCTCCCCGCGGCTCTGCCGAGATACATGTCCCACCGATGAATGCCATGTATGGAGAAGGGGAGTTGGATGCCAAGGATTTGTCATGCCACGGCCTGGGACACGGCGGACAGCGCATCTCCCTTCTATCAAGCTGTCAATCTGATGATGATGCATGTATTCACGTACGTAGGTAGTGATCATGATCAGATGCCTTTCGTGGCGGGAAGGGCGAGCACAGCCACAACGCACGATGGAACACTGTTGGGTGTTGGGCATCATGTAGTGAAGGGATGCCTCAGATGTCGATGCTTGGTTGCCTCCGTAATAATAATGACATGGGAGATGCCGTCGATCAGCATGTGATAAAGTGGGTGGAGAAGGATGTGGCTGAGGCCCCGTGGCATGAACCACGCGCTAGTGGAACGAGCTCCAGCCGCAGCCATTGCGCATCCTAGACTCACAGCTGTACAAGCAGTAAATAATTCCCCGCCGTCTCACCCTTCTGCCACCACTGCGTATACCACGTTTCCTTCCGAACACGACCTCTTGCCATGTCCACCCCTCGATAATCTCCTCCCGTCACCCGACCCCTCTACGTTCCCTCCATCACCTCCCTATCTCCCCCTGATCCAGCTGGATCTTGCGGAGGGACTCAGCACCGCGGGGCTCGCCATGTCAGCTCATAGCGCTGCGGAGCTCAAGTCTCAAGGCGCCCTGGAGGCGGCCAGAGACCCGAACAGCCCGGTGTCGGCTCAGGAGGCGGAGAACAAGGCTCTACAGGAAGCGAGGAATGCCGGGGCCCCAGCATTCCAGTTCGACCCCAATGCCAGCCCGGAGGAGAAAGCGAGGCAGCTGAAAGAGGTGCGTCCTCCACCGTGTGACGCTGTCCATGTGCATACTGACCGGCGCACGTAGGTCGGCGCCCAACGACCCCACCGCAAGCACCCGACGGCAGCTCTAGTCTCCGACCAAGACGACGGTGAGACGGCCGGCTACGACCTCCCGCCTCCCAGCAAAGAAGGGGCGGTTGCCGACCCGGTCTCGCCCACCGCCAATGGCCATGCCCCGGAAGACGACGACTGGGCCAAAGTGGGCTGGGCTCCGCGGTTTGGGAACCCGGGCGACAAGGATGAGGGGGGCACATTATTAGACCACCAGACGTTCTTGGAGGGCCAGCTCGACGAGAAGTTCTATGGGGACTGGTATCATAATGCCGGCATCATCATCTTCGCCTGCTTAAGCACGTATGTGGTGACCCTCATCGGTGGTGGCTTGGGCTCCGTCTTCATCATCATGGCGGTGTGCGGTACATACTATCGGACGTCCGTCCGTCGCGTGCGGCGGAACTTCAGGGACGACGTCAACCGGGAGCTGGCGAAGGCGAGGATCGAGACCGACACCGAGTCATTGGAGTGGATGAACAACTTCCTGGTCAAGTTCTGGCCCATCTATGCACCGGTCATTTGTACCACCATCGTGCAGTCGGTGGACCAGGTCCTGAGCACCTCCACGCCTGCCTTCCTAGACAGCATGCGCCTCAAGTCTTTCACGCTCGGCACGAAGCCACCCCGTCTCGAGCACGTCAAGAGCTATCCAAGGGCCGAGGATGACACGGTCATCATGGACTGGAAGTTCTCGTTCACGCCGAATGACACGGCCGACTTGACGGCCCGACAGATCAAGAACAAGATCAACCCAAAGGTGGTGCTGGAGATCCGCATCGGGAAGGCCATGATCTCGAAAGGCATGGACATCATTGTCGAGGACATGGCCTGTTCCGGCATTATGCGGGTGAAGCTCAAGCTACAGCTGCCTTTCCCACACCTCGACAGGGCAGAGATTTGCTTCCTGGAGCGTCCAAACTTTGACTACGTGTGCAAGCCCATTGGTGGTGATATGCTGGGCTTCGACATCAACTTCATCCCGGGTCTTGAAGGCTTCATCAAGGAGCAGATCCACGCGAATCTGGGTCCGATGATGTACAACCCTAATGTCTTCCCGATTGAGGTTGCCAAGATGCTCGCTGGTACTGCGGTCGACCAAGCTATCGGCGTTCTGCAGGTCACCTTCCACGGGGCTAAAGGCCTCAAGAATCCAGACAAGTTCTCGGGCACTCCTGATCCGTACGCGACTGTCAGCATCAATGGTCGTGAACTGCTCGGGAAGACCAAGACGATCCATGAGAATGCCAACCCGCGCTGGAACGAGACCGTCAACATCATCATTACCTCTCTACGCGAGCCTCTCACCATCGCCGTCTTCGACTGGAATGAATATCGCAAGGACAAGGAGCTCGGCATCGCGACGTTCAACCTGGAGCAACTCGAGAAAGAGCCGATACACGAAAATCAGCAGCTGGAGGTCATCGCTTCTGGCCGTGCTCGGGGTGTGGTTCAGGCTGATATTCGCTTCTTCCCGGTGCTCGAAGGCCACAAGCTTGAAGACGGCACCGTTGAGCCTCCTCCCGAGAGCATGACTGGTATCGCCAAGTTTACTATCGAACAGGCCAAGGACCTTGACGGCAGCAAGAGCATGATTGGTCAACTGAATCCATATGCTGTGCTCTTGCTTAACGGTAAGGAGGTGAAGATCTCGCAGAAATTGAAGCGGACCAACAACCCAGTTTGGTCGGATGCCACCAAAGAGCTTCTCATCACCGATCGCAAGAAGGCTAAGCTGGGTCTCGTCATCAAAGACGACCGCGACCTCGCGGCCGACCCTGTCATTGGTACTTACCAGATCAAGCTAGATGACCTGCACGAGCTCACCCAAAAGGGTCAGGAATGGTACAATCTCGCGGGCGCAAAGACTGGTCGTGCAAAGATGATGCTGCAGTGGAAGCCTGTTGCTCTCAAAGGAGGAGCTGGTGGAAGCGGTGGATACGTGACTCCCATAGGTGTCATGCGCTTCCACTTCCAAGCTGGTCGCGAGCTGAAGAATCTCGACACGGTCGGCAAATCCGACCCATACTGCCGTGTACTACTTTCGGGCATCCAGAAAGGTCGCACAGTGACCTGGAAGAACAATCTCAACCCAGACTTTGACGAGGTCTTCTATGTGCCGGTGCATTCGACTCGCGAGAAGCTTGTGGTCGAAGTCATGGACGAGGAGAACACCGGGCCAGATCGCACCATGGGACAATTTGAGGTGGCCGCATCGGAATACGTCCAGCAAGGTGACGACGGAGAGTATCTCATCCACGATACGAAGGACCAGCTGATTTCGGCCCCCTTGCGGATCGGAACGCACCCACCAAGAGGCACTTTGAACTTCACTGCCGCTTTCTACCCTACCTACAATGTCGTCGATCCTGACGAGGAAGAACAGAGCGATGATAAGTCTGCATCCGCCGGGCTCACGAACGGCCATGCGTCGGGTGACGGCACACCCAACACGCCCACTTCGCCCGCGCAAGCTCAGGCACCGGCCCATACTAGGAGCGCGACCGCCGGTACAATCAGCAGTTTGGCGAGCACCAGCAGCGGTAATGTGGCGGATCCCGAAGTGCAGAAGGCTCTGGCTGCCGGCGAGAAGGAGCAGACTGAGGCCGACGAGGTCAAGAAGGCTGCTGTGCCTAAGATTCGCATTGGGCCTGAGGATCTTGTCAAATACGGTACGGTGCCATCTCTTCTTCAAAACGGACATCTCACTGACTCTGTAGATTCCGGTCTACTCATCTTCAAGATCCTGGAAGGTCATCTAGCTGAGAAGAATGTGTTCCTCGAGGTCGTTATGGACGACTACTTGTTCCCATCCTACACCAGCGCAAAGGCCCGTTCCACGACGTACACCTTCAACGAGACCGGCGACACTATGATCCGCGAGCTCGACCTCTCCCGCATCACGCTTCGCCTGGTGAGCAAGGTCGAGAAGAAGGGTGACGAGAAAGAAGACGAGGTCATCGCCAAGATCACGGGGCCGACTCTGGATACTTTGAAGCGTTGTCTATATACTCCGCAACAGATCACCTTGAAAGACAAGGAGGGTCGTGAGAGCAAGGTCACTGTCTCGATGAGGTACCTCCCTGTCAAGATGCAGCTGGACCCGAGCGAAAGCTTCAACAACAGTGGTACGCTTCGCGTGGATGTCCTCGATGCCACCGACCTGCCGGCAGCTGATAGGAACGGTTACTCTGATCCCTACTGCCGCTTCAACTTGAACGGCAAGGAGGTATACAAGACCAAGATTCAGAAGAAGACACTACACCCAGCCTGGAACGAGTTCTTTGAGGTGCCCGTGCGCAGCCGAACAGCAGCCAATTTCGATGTCAACGTCATGGATTGGGATTTTGGCGACAAAGCGGACTTTTTGGGTGCCGCGAGTATCAATCTCGAGATGCTCGAGCCTTTCCAGTCGCAAGAAGTTGTGCTTGGCCTGGATGGCAAATCAGGAACAGTTCGCCTTAAGATGGTGTTCAAGCCTGACTACGTCGTCCGCTCTCGACAAGGCTCATCGACGTTCTCTGGTACGTTCGCTGCACCTGGCAAAGTCATCGGCGCGCCGGTCAAGGGCGTCGGGAAGGGTGCTGTGTTGGTTGGCGGGGGCGTTGCCAAGGGCGCCAGCTTCCTCGGACGTGGATTCAAGCGCCGCACAAACTCTGGCATGGCTCCTGAGACGCCTATCGAAGAGCCGGCTATGAGCAGTTCCGAGCTTGCCAGGGATGGTCACACAAACGCCGCCGCTGGCGCCGTTGCCGCTCCAGTCCTGGGCGATGGCTTCGCATCTCCGCCTCAGTCTTCTAGTGGCTTCGCTTCCAGTCCCTCGACGCCACATCATCGAGACATGTCCATTGCCTCGAGTAGCCTGACACCCAACCAGCGTTCCGGTAGCGAAGCGGGCACCGCCACCATCACCGTCGTCAGCGCGTCCGGCTTCGGCGAAGACAACAAAATCGCAGTCCAAATCGTCCACGACACCGGCTCTTCGCACAAGGAGGTCCTGAAAACGGACCATCCCAAGCCAAGAGATGGCATCGTCCACTACAAAGACGAGACAAAGAAGATCCAGTGCGCAGCCGACACCGCCTTCAGAGTCAAAGTGATGCACCACAAGACCTTTGGCTCAGACCTGCTGGGAGAGGCGCCCTTCCACATCATCGACTCGGCTGCTGGCGGCGACAAGACTGTCGAGGTGGGTGACGGCTCCGTCGTCATCTCGAGCTCGTTCGTACCTGCGGACGGTGGCAGCGGCGGCTCGCCGCAGCGGTTGAGGCTGACTGGGTTCCGGAACCGCCGAGAGCGCAGCGTCACTCCGTCTGCTGGGTAGGGCGAGGCGAGGCGGTCGTAGCTTGTCTTGAGGAGCAAGTCTTGGTGTGTGGCGGCTGGATCGGGCTGGCAGATTCTGATGGGGTTGGAGGGGGGGAGGGGGGGAAGGGCTCTTGGTGGGTGTTGTTTTGTTTAATGCTCATGATACCACTACTGTACAGTTGTATATCGTAAAATTGCGCCCTGTGGGATGGAGCAAAGTCCCTATCAAAGCAATGTGAGTGGTGATGGTGGATGTGCATCGTCTCCTGCCGGGTTAGCTACACCTGTAAGTGCAACTAAGTGCAATGAGTGTCATGATTATATGGTACATTCACCAACTCAAATCTCGGAAGCAGAGCCTCGATCAGAGATAGGTCTCGTCATCATACACAGGTGCCAAGGTACAAATAACACCAACACTAGAACCCATCACCACCACCCTCACCACCACTGAAACCTCTCCACCATCAGCCCCAGTCCCCCACCCCCAC
>JABBMZ010000186.1:0-35085 GCA_013403795.1 Teratosphaeria pseudoeucalypti | reverse complement strand
TAGTTATATTCTAGCTCCTACTACTACTAGGCCGAGCTCTTCTATATCTGCTATAAATCCGAACTAATTACCTTTATACTAATAGAGCTCTTTCTCTATATTTATACTTAATATTATATTATAGATTGTAATAAAGCTTCTAATTGTCTCTATAGCTCTCTTTAGCTTATCCTACCTCCCCTCGTTACTCTAATCCTAACTCCTCTTACTAGTTACCTTATTTGACTATCTTAGTAGGTCTCTTTCTACTCTAATCTCGCCTAATCTATCTAGTACTATTCTTATTCTCTTACCTAGTACTAGTATAGGAGGTACGCTTAGTACTCCTAGTATAGGTGGTATAATTAGTACGACTAGCGTAGCGTCTAATATCTCTTACTCTAACTAGCCTCGCTCCTTCTCCTACTACTCTAACTTAGTATTAGAGTTTAGGATATAAGAAATTAGTAAAGCTAAGGAAGCTCTAGGCTTCCTTAAGAGTCTTAGGTACTAGCTACTCTTTAACTATACTAAGCTTACTCTTATCTATTAATATGCTACAGCTATTAATAACAAAGCCTAGGAACTCTAGTTAGTAAGTATAGAACTCGTATTTCTTCTAGCTAGTATAGAGGGCGCAATTTCGTAGCTACTCTAATACTAGGTATAGGTACTAAGTATATCCTTCGTATAAGTTAATATAGATAAGAATATTATCTAGATATACTATATAGTAGATATTAATAAGGCTTATAAGGACTTAGTTAATATACGCCTAAAAAGTCGTAGGAGTATTAGTTAGCCTAAATAGTATTACTAAGTACTTAAGGTAGCTATAGCGCGTATAAAATATAGTCTTCTAGTAGTTATCCTCTTTAATTATAATCCTATAGTATATATCCTTTAGGTCTAGCTTAGAGAACTATACTATATATCTAAGCTACGTAAGTATCTTATCTATAAGAAGTAAAGGGTTTTAGTCCTTAATTAAGAGCTTATTTAGCTCTTAGTAATCTACGTATAATCTTATAGTACTATCCTTCTTAGGAATATATAGAATAGGGGTACCTACCTCGCTAGTACTACGCTAGATCTAACTATTCTAAAGGGTCTAATCGAGATATTCTTAAAGTAGTTTAAGCTCTACTCCTAATAGATTATATAAAGAGCAAAAAGGTAGCTTCTTACTATCTTATAATATAATAATATACTCTATACTATTAACGTACTTAAGCTTAGTTACGTCCTTTTTATTAGTAAATATATTAGTAAAGTCCTTAACCTTATTAGAAAGAAGTACTAGTCCTATTATTATAATAATAACTATACTATATAGGCGCTTTATAGGTACTAAGGCTATATCTAATACTAGATAGTCGAGCTATAGGCTTAGATAGCTAGACTAGTAAGCTAAGCTATATATAACGTATATATACGTATATTATACGCTTCGCTTCGTAACTAAACGAAGGTAGTAATTAGTTTCTAACCTTACTCTATTATTAGAGACTAAGGCTCTATACGCTACTATATACCTTTATATTAATAGCTTATTATATACGTTCTTAATATCTAGACCTAGAGTATATTCGCTTATAGTCGAGGCTATAGAAGGACTCCTCGACTAATAACTAGCTCTTATCTAATATACTATTACGCGCCTTTTATATAGTAAGTAGGCTCGAATATAGCGTTAAGCCTTTATAGGCTCTACTACCTCTACTTTATAAGTAGAAGCTATTATCTCCTTCTTTAGTATATAATAATCCTACGCCTAATAGCTAGGTTTACTATAGTTATAATAGTTATTATTCTTATTAGCTACTCTACTACTACTTCTAGTAGGCGGAGGTAGTTATAGCTTCTAGAAGTCTCTTCCGAGCTTCTTACTATTACTCTTATTAGGCTTCTTCTAGTCCTATTAGTTATAAGGTTTACTAGTAGTATACTTATATAAAGTATATAAGCCTCTTACTCCTACTTACTTAATCTAGGTTACTAGAGAGATTAATTTATCTTAAGTCTTTAGTACTTAATAGTAGACTATAATAGTCTTACCTAAGGTATTACGTAGCTTTATAAGTAAGTATTATATATATTAAGTAGGTATATAGAGTTCTATCTATTCTTCTAG
Source organism: Teratosphaeria pseudoeucalypti (assembly GCA_013403795.1). NCBI lineage: Eukaryota > Fungi > Ascomycota > Dothideomycetes > Mycosphaerellales > Teratosphaeriaceae > Teratosphaeria > Teratosphaeria pseudoeucalypti. The sequence continues at coordinate 32,972 of JABBMZ010000186.1, read as the reverse complement.
CGTAGCTAAACATATAGTAAAAGATAAAGTACTCTACTTATTACTCTACTTAGTACTCTTATACTACTAGGCGATAGTAAGCCTATAATTAGTAGAATTCTTAACTATATCGACTATCTCCTAATAAAATATCTCCTAGGTATAGTCTAGCGCTAGGTTCGAGACCTTATACTTATTATACTAAGTCTCTAAAGTATCTCCTTTAAGGAATATACTTATATATATAATCTATATATATATATATATATATTACTATAGGCTTAGCCTTATAATACGAATACCTTCTCTAGATAATAAATAAAGGTCTTTACTTCCTTTAGCGTCTTACTAAAGAACTTCGATAGAGGTTTAAAGTAAAGACTACCTAGGCTATATATAGGTATAGTAGGTAGATTAGTAGACTATGTAGATAATATAGTTGCTACCTCTATAGCCTAAAAACCTACTACCTATATATACTTATAATACGCTATATCTACTTAGAGGTTATAGAGGCGTTACTTCTTATCTAGCGCTACCTACTCTTACTTAAAATAAGCTATCTCCTTATCGACTATTTCCTCTAGCTCGATTCTTTCTCCTTCGAGCTAGTTACTTATAGCCTTAGCGTTATATTAGCGCTATATATAAGTAGATATAGAGCCTACTTAGCTAGAAGGAGGAATACTAGTTATTATAAGTACTCTATAGAATATAACTAGAGTAGAGTAATTAGAATTAAGAATATATGCGATTAGTAATTAATATAAAGGTATATAGTAGCGTGTAGAGCCTTAGTCTCTAATAGTAGAGTAAGGTTAGAAAACTAATTACTACCTTCGTTCGATTATAAAGCAAAGTATATAATATACGTATATATATATAATATGCGGCTTAGCTTACTAGTCTAGCTATCTAAGCCTATAGCTCGATTGTCTAGTATTAGCCTACTTCTAAAGTTTCTTTATATATTTAATCTCCTAGGTTATTTGTTAGTCATCTTCTAATATATAGATATATATCTTATAGAGAGCTATAGTATTATATTTCTTAAAAGATACTCTTTTTATTAAGTTGTCTAATAACTCTAAGGATGTTATTAATATATACTCTAAAGGAGTTATCGCGAGTATATCTACTATAATCTTATCTAGGACCTAGTCTACTTACTTTAATATAAGATATATCCTTATTATTCTAAACTAGGACTTATAGTTTTCTCTTATTAGTATTAGTATAGCCCTCTTCCTACTAAATCTACTCTCTTAATCTATAATTTCTTCTTTTAAATAAAAAACTAATATTCCTAAGAATTAATACTCTTTTAATATTTTCTAAATAGTAGTTTTAGAATAGCTACTCTTCTAACTATAGATTCTAAAGCTCTATAGTACTTCTAACTTCCTTAAGTCCTTCCTACGTAGTATACTAACTAACTTAAGGTATTAGTAGTACTTAGTACTAAGTCTTCATAATTATAAGTCCTTAGGCTAAATCCTTTCCTATTTATACTCTTCCTAAGAGTATGCCTTACTAGGCTGCTTTTATAGCTTATATATATCTTTAAGGACTTCTAGACTCTACTAGGATCTTCTAAAGCTTTCTATATACTATAGTAGTAAGCCTCTAGTCTACCTCTCTTCTTTTGCTTCTCCTTTAAAGGCTTATAGGTGTAGGAGCAACCTATACTATCCTAGAGCTCTTACTTTATATCTATAAAACCTAGGCTTATAACCTATCGAATTAAAGAAGTTTCGATATAATATATGTAGGTCTTTATAGCGTAGATAGAAGTTACTCTATAAGGAGACTATAGAATAGGAACTAATATATTAATTATATAATACTATTTATAGGTTATATCTACTCTATAGCTATATCTCTATATAAGTTAGATAATTAGTACTATATAACTCTAGAGACAAGTATAGCTCTCTAAAGGGCTAACTAGACTATACTTTCTAACAAATACTATTATTATTATTATTATAATAGACAAGATAATTATACTCTTTAGAGGTAGTTATAACTAGATATTAAAGCTCTATATAGTAATATATAATATATTAATATTATAGACCTATAGTTCGAGTTTATATAAGTTGTAGCTACTTAATAGATATTAGTCCTACTAGACCTTATAAGATATAGTAGAAGGAAGATAATAAGTAGTATAAGGAGCTTATAAAGTAATTAAATTGCTTTAAAAAGCGTATAGATAAGAAGGTAGAAGAGTAATAGAAAGATATAAATACTAATTCTTATTTAGCTATAATATAGTATTTATAGTAACTTAATACTAAAGTAGACGCCTTTAACTCTTAGTTACCTCCTTAAATAAGGCGAAATAAGCGTAAGTACTTTATTATAACGTACCTTTAAGAAGTAGAAGATTAAGAGGTTAAATATTAAGAGTAGCCTTAACTATATTTAGTACGTCTTTAAATAGTACTAACGACGCTTCTTTCTATACTATATAATGTTTTAGAAGTATAATCTATAGTCTAAGATCTTTACCTTTAAGTATAATATAGCTCTTTACTATAAAGTAAGGTTTCTTATTATAGACCTTATTATAGAGCTTAATATTAAGTTTTTAAATATACTAGCTAACTTACTAGATCTAAATATAATCGAATATCTTTATAAGGATTAGAAGAACGAATAAACTAAGATCGTAGCGCTATAAGGACTATAGGTTAAGTAATAAAGGTTAAGGCTAAAATAGAGTATAAGCGAGTCTAGTAGAGGTCTTTAACTTTTAACAAATCAGTTGCTAACTATTATAAAATAAATTACTCTAAATTACTCTGTAAACGCTTTATAGACTCGACTTCACTATGTGGCAATTACTATAAAGATAGCTTGTGAATTAGTTATGTAAATAGCGATTGAAGAAGACTAGTCTACCTTGTGAAGCCTTGCTAAGAAATCGGACTTTTGCGACCGTGGAGGTAGATGTGGGCTCACCCACGCCGCGCCCGCCCCCTAGTCAGGAGCCTGCTCACCAGTCAGGAGCCTGCTCCGTCGTCGCGGTCACAGCATACTCCGTCCGCTCTCCTGTACTTAAGCTACGAACCGGTGGATTAGTACTACGGTGGGTGACCACGTGGGAATACCCACTGCTGTACGTTTTGTTCTTTTTGGACGCGTCCCATGGCAGGCGGAACGCTGCTAGGCGCCGTTTTCGCAAGCCTGATACAAGTCTCCTGGGCTCATTAATCCAGGTCATGGACGACTTGATCATCTTTCTTCCGAGATCCGAAGGTCAGGCTGTGTCGAGACCGGACTTAGGCGGCCGAGCTTTAAGGAGCCTGTGGAATTTTGGCCACAGAAGTCGTCACAACGGTGGTCGAAGAGTCTTTTGGAAGATGACCCGAGTACTCCGTGATATGTCGCAGTGTTCAGCGCGGAACCCTGCTCGCGGGCTTTTTGTCTACGACATTCCACGAGCTGAGTGATCCTACCGAGTATGGAGGCTGGACGACTTTACAATTCTGGGATTATAAGGAAGGTCTGCCGCACTTATCCTCGGGACCTCGTTGCTGACAACGCACATATGCGCGAATTTTTCCAGGTTGTTGCAGCCGTCAGCTTGAGCTGGGAGAGATGAAGCTGCAATATCTGCGTGTCAATACGGAGTGCACCGCAGCGCATATGCGTGGAACATGGATCAAGCAGTTTTGGGTGCCTGGAAGAGGTAAATGTTGGCTGCAATGACGAGCCGCAGTCCAGGAGATGCGCAAGATTCAACCTGATGAGTGAGGTGGATGTATAGCATCGAGTAGACCAGGAGTCACTCGGTAAGACTGTAATAACACTCAACAGCGACGGCCGCAAGAGCACGTCGGTGCCTCGCAGCTCCTGCAGTTCATGCATGCGCAGAAGCGCCTACGCCGTCAACCGCGCACGCCGTGAGTCAATAGGCAATGTGATCTGCAGCCCAGTGGGCAGGTGCGACCGAGAGCGGTTGTCGGCTGTTTCGTGTCTTGATTTCGTGTCAAGTCGACGGCCTTGACACGTCGAAGCCGCTGTTGGCCGTGATTCCGTGAGTCATCCAATCGATCAACTGGTTGCATTGTGTCCTGCATTGTCGCGTCTTATCGATACATGATCAGCCGTTGATCGAGCAGTCAATGTTGTCTTCAGTACCTCCGTACCTAAGCAGTCGATTGCTACTCATCAGTCAGCCCAACTCAGCCGGTCGATTGCCTGGTGGAAGGAGTCACTGAGCGGCTATTGCACCGGCGGTGAGGTTACATGACTGCTGAGGAGTCTAGACGAGGCTAGATATCTAGGTAGTGTCCTTGTCAATTGTATTGAGTCGGGCCGTGAGCACCTCGGAGGACCCGACGGTTTTCGAACAGTACTCTCGTGAGTCTCGTCCACGCGCTGTGAGACTCAACGTCATCATCAGGGGTACAATGCAGTGTGGAGAGGCATAATTATCGGCCGTCGTCACACGAGACGTCTGCGATTTGCCGCCAACTTTGTGATTGTCGTTTGATTGGACAGCCGGACGAGTCAACGCAGGCAGCTTGACACTTATGAATCCTTCCGACAGCTAGAGCCTGGCGAGTGTCGCTGATTCCTTGGATATAAGTCCCCTTGTCTGAACAACGCAAGATCACCAGATGCTCGTAGGACAACCTGGTTTGCACAGCGGACAAGCGAAGAACGGGCTGCACAGAGGCGTGGTTCAACTAGGATCCCAGGATACCAGGTCGTTCTAGTCGTTGAAACCTGCAGACTGCTGCGAACCGCACCGATTACACATAGCGTTCCACCACCCCATCGTACAAGCTACCTGCGGAGGTACCGATGCTGCCTAATAATCCTCGCTGCCAAGGCGAAGCGGAGAAGCGAGCCCCGCAGAAGTCTTGAGCTCGGCGGTGCAAGCGAGACACAGACACACAAAGTCATTGTTCGCGACGGAAAACCGGTTGTTGATCGTCGGCGATTCGCAGCCAGCGAGGACGTTTGCTCCGGACGGTTTGGGAGGGCCAGGGAAGATCCACTAGCCGCCGTACCTGCGTGTCATCTTCAGACAATACCATCGCCAGCTCACCCCGGCCGGCAGCGGCAGCACGGACGAGGCACAACTGGCCAGCTGGGCGGCCACGGACGTGCGGCACGACATCACTAGACCACCGAACGCGCAGCCAGGGCTGTCTAAGAGGACATCGTGCTCCCTCTTCGGCAGCCTCTGCGACCACAGCCCTCTGCCCACCGTGGCCGACCAACACACCCCTCAGCCGCCGGTGCAGCAGCAGCAGCAGCAGCAGCTCCCTGTTGCACCACCCACCCGCGAAGATATGGCGTCACCCGCGCCGCTTCTCCGACCACCTATACCCGGTGGTCGGGCACAATCAGGCGGTAGGATGCCCAAGCTCGGCCTCGCCATACCCGCCTCACCCAACCAGCGACCCGTCAACTCTGCCGCCGCGCCGCCCATGTCCGAGCACCAGGTACCACCGCTGTCCCTATCGATTCCCGGCAAGCCCGGCCCCCCCAAGCTGAGCTTGGCCACGCCGATGGGCTCAAGAGTCACACCTCAAGAGACGCAAGGCCGAAGACGAGGCCCGCCACTGCAGATGCCCGGCGCGTCGAGCGGAGGCAGCAGCGACGGATCCGCGGACAGCAGGAACGGCAGCTTCGGCAACGGGTCAGTCTCGACCGCCTCCTCGTATTCGATGTTCGCGGACGTCCTGCACGATCCTGACAGTGCGGCCTACAGCTCGAGTTCGGCGCATTCGGGGATTGACATGCAACGGGATGGCAGTAGCCAAGGCGCCGTGATAGACCTGGAGAAGCATTTGGAGAAGCTGTCATTAGAGAAGGAGGAGAAAGGTGGCGGGCCGCTGGATGCTGAAGACTTGGACGATCTGGGCTGGAAAGCTGCCAAGAAGGAGGGTAGGATAATAGAGCTGGGAAGCTTGGGTGAGGGTGCTGGTGGTGCGGTCACGAGATGCGTGCTGAAGGGCGGCAAGACCGTCTTCGCGTTGAAGGTTGGTCGCAGGGAGGTGGTGGGCGGCGTGCACTTCGTCGGCTGACTTCTCACAGATCATTACGACCGACCCGAACCCAGACGTCAAGAAGCAGATCTACCGCGAGCTGTCCTTCAACAAGGCCTGCGCATCGAAGCACATTTGCCTGTATTACGGCGCTTTCATGGACGACACCGCAGGCACCATCGGCATCAGCATGGAGTTTTGTGAGGGTGGCTCGTTGGACTCGGTGTACCGCGAGGTCAAAAAGCTGGGAGGCAGAACAGGAGAGAAAGTGCTCGGCAAGGTGGCAGAAGGCGTTCTGAATGGCCTGACATATCTGCACGATCACCGCATCATACACCGAGACATTAAACCTTCAAACATACTCTTGACGAGGAAAGGAGAGGTGAAGCTATGCGATTTCGGCGTCTCGGGCGAGTTTGGCACGAAAGGCGACGCGAATACCTTCATAGGCACATCGTACTACATGGCGCCTGAGCGGATAACAGGACAATCATACACCATCACGTCGGACGTCTGGTCACTGGGTGTCACACTTCTGGAGGTGGCACAGCATCGTTTCCCATTCCCAGCCGATGGCACCGAGATGAATCCCAGAGCGGGACTCATTGACCTCCTCACGTATATTGTGAGGCAGCCCATCCCGAAGCTGAAGGATGAGCCGGATGTGAAGTTGAAGTGGAGCGAGAACTTCAAGTACTTTATCGAGTGCTGGTGAGTAATATAACCACAAACTTTTGACGATAGTGGCGTGCTGACTGTCTGTGTAGCCTCGAGAAAGAAGGTAGTAGGAGAGCGACTCCATGGCGGATGATGGAGCACCCTTGGATGATGGATATGAAGACTAAACGCGTAGATATGGCGCAGTTCTTGAAGACTGTGTGGGATTGGCAGGACTAGAAACACAACAGCACCTACAAAGTCGCGTCGATCGGGCCAGGTGTCGGTGACGTACCTAACCCCGAATGCGAGAAAGGTAGAGGTTCTCCAACAGGTTTGGAACGGACCGCCCAAGCTGAAGATTGCGAATGCAAACACGCTTGGCGCTGCCTTGATAGTTACAACGACGGACAGCAGGACACACCGGACAATGGCACCAACTAGGATTCAAACAATAGATGCGATATGATGGACAAGAACTTCGTCTTTGGATAATCACACGAACCCTGAATCACGGGTGCGGAAGCATATTTCACTCTCACGACTGCATGATGTCGCGCTGGCGAAAGGAGCGAATTGCATAGCGATGTAGATGAGAAGCATTTGATGGCGATGGAGCTCAGGTGTTCTTGGTGGCAAGAAGCAACACAACAGGCAAAGCTGAGACTAGGCAATAGGCAGTCGGCGCGAGGTTCTGGTTATTTCAGCGAAGCGAAAGCATTAACGCTAGCCCTGGAGAGGCGTAGACATGCATTACGAATGCTCATGTTTTCTATCTTATCGTCCATTCCAGTTCTTCGTGCCGTGTGCCTTTTGCCTAGTTACGGTACTTCGCTGGCTTGGAGAGGGAAAAAAGGGACGATCAAGGGGTCGTATTTCCATAACGCTCAAGGACTTCTTCTCCAACTCCGGTGAAATATCTTCAGTCCCCGGTACCATCCGTACCTATCGCCAAATTAGAAGGGCGGAGTGAAGTAGGCGAGGGGGGAATGGATGGAAGGGGTGGGTTGGAGGGTAAGGTAGGCTGTTGGGAAGAGAGGTGGTGATGGAGTAAAACCTACCAGGTATGTTTCGATAACTGACGCCTTGTTACTTACTTGCGCGAAGCATTACTTGCATGCGTAGAGCTAACACAGAAAAGACTCTGCTCATGTCGTTGAGTTCCGCATAGGCGTCTGAGTCTCCGAGGACATGTTGACAGGCATGTGGTGGCCGTGTTCATATAATAATTGGAATGATAATAATCATAATAAAGACCTCGGGAGGTTAGGTACTCAATCGTAAAGTCTCCATAGCATTAGTCAGCGATTCCCACTTTCCGGGCTCGACTGTCCATGTCCCCACGTAGCCATGCAACAATGAACAATGCCACGGACCACGGAACGTCAACGGCGGTACTTTCATCAGGTGACCTTGAGGCTGAAGGCTGGGCTAGCAGATGTTCTCTCCTTGCCTTGACGGAGGCGGTCACATGCCACGAAACTTCTCTCCAATCGAGATTCGAGACGTCCATAGATGTCATCTTCCTACGCTGCAACGAATTTCATCCCTGCGAGGTCCAAACGTGCCGAACTCTGGTGCGCCGTGCAGCCTCCACGTCGTTTCCGAGATTCCCGCAGACGCACAGCAGCGATCTCCCGTGACCCTGGGCCGAGCGGCACCACGGACTGCCTGCTGGAAACGTCGCACGTTTCTCTCCACGGCGTCTCACGTCGAGTAAGCTTTCCGAATGACATGCCTCTCCCTGCGCGACCCATCCCTCTCGACGGCGATGCTGCAAGTTGTCTCGTCCTTCCCGCGTGCTGCTCCACCACACACCTGGTGAGACGAGCCAGCAGAAGGTTGAGGGATGGGAACAGATCCTGCTTCCAGGATTTCGGGCGTCCGACACGACCTGGTCGTCATGATTCAGAGAAGTCGGAGATGTAGGCTAGTTCGCCTTTGCTCTCTATAAAGTCCGTCCTATCCCCTAGTGTGGCCCTCGGATGATGCGGTCGATCTTTCATTGATTACAAGAAGAGCTAGTGCTCCCTTGCGCCAAGCGATGATTTTTTGGTCCCGAAGGAAACATATCTGCGCTCTCGGCGCGCGACCCCAGTGCAGATTGTGTCAGTACGAAATGGCTCGCGCGGAGGCCGACTCGGCGCCTTTGCCGGAGGATTCTGAGAAGGAGAATGGTTTGGATCGGCCAGAAGATGTTGAGCCTGTCGGAGAGCCTGGTGAGATTGAGACGCCGGCACGAGAAGCCGTCTTGACTGCACAGCCTCCGGACTTACACCAAGCGCATGCCCTGGAATCTGTGCCTGAAGACCCGGAGAAGTCGAGTGAGGGAAGCGCGAGTCATGGCATTGCGCCGATTGCAAGAGATGGCCAGGCGGCCGTCACGAATGCTCCCGAGACCGAAGGCCATGAGGAGGAAAAGCCACCATTGGAACGACAGTCATCATACGTCTACGAACCCCTGGCTCAAAAGAACCCCAAAGCCACAGATCATCTCTCAATCACTATCGGCCCGCCTATAATAATCCTCTTCGACTTAATAGTGCCTTGTATAATCTACTACACTTGGTACGACAACAGATACTCCAACTACCAGAACTCGTGCCAGCAATACTACAATCGGAACCAGCAATGTCCGCTACAACCTCCAGAGTACGACAAGGATATTCTGGGCTACGCAATCATCAGCTTCGGATTCGGGGAATTGTACATCTTAGTCACGCGGGTGGCAAGGCTGTTAGTTCACAGAGACCAATGTGCGCCTTTGCTCTCGAGGTCGAAATGGGAGTTGGATGCGACGTCATGGGTGTACGGAGTCGCGATGCTGGTGGCGCTCATCCCATTCGTAATTGGAAGCACGCTGCAGATCCCGGAGCTGTATCTCTATGCGCCGTCAATTCTGATGGGCTTCCTGGGACTGCTGATGGTGGTCACGTTCATTCCGTTCTCGATTCCTATCGGCATCAACTCGCATGCTAGAGGGACTCCGCTACGGCCTTTTATCTACTACGCAGCCGAAGACTTCATCGCTGTCGACGGCCTGCAGGATCGGGAGTTCCGGGTACGGTATAATACTCGTTGGTCGCATTCCAAGAGTTTCCGGAGGATGTTCCACCTGCTGACGCTCTGGTGGCTGCTTGGCGTCATGGTGTATATTGGCGTCGCGTCAGCCATTATTTGGACGACGCCTTTCCACTTGGCGTTCGGGATAGTGCTTGGCACCTTGTTTGCGTATATCATAATTTGGGCGATTACCAGCTACATTTGGGTCCGCGTCGAGATGGCGAGGGAGCGCAAGCGGTATGAAGAGACAGGCCACTGCTAGCTACAGACCTAATTACAGATATGGTGTATACAGACACGATGGTATGAAGTTATGACTTACCAAGGTTCTGCTGCCAGCAGAGTTCAGCAGTGACCTCGCGGGTCAACTCGTACGACAGTATGCCCTCTGTGTGCATCGCGCCAGGTCGCCTGCTTCGACATGCGATCGCGTGCATATTTTCCTCTCCTGTTGGGTCTGCAAGCGCGCGTCGAGCCAACTGCATGATCTCTCCGGGATCACGCCATTCCAGGACCGCACCACCACCCATCTAAGCACCTGGCTGCTGGTGTGCGGTGAATTGTTTACTCTTACATCTAATCATCCCTCGCGGTATTTGATCAGACTCGCTTCCATCGGCTGACCAATGAAGCTCAGGTTGCTTTAAAGGTCGCATTGTTCCCACGGACGAATGTGGACGTAAACACGTCGCCGGAATCGAGGTTGCCTCCAGGCGTGAAGTCGGGTGGCAAGGCGATGAATCTTGGACAGTGGGGACCGTCAGTAACCTCGAACGTTGCCGAGGACATCAAGCTGCATCGAGGGAGGTCTATGGGTGTTGTGTTGACAGAGTCGTATCGTACCAGTGTCCGTCACATCATGACACGGCAATGCCCGCATCAACCTGGAACGTTGTATATCCTCACGCTCCCATCATCACTCGCGACCGCCATTTGCGCTGCCTCAACCCGTGGCCTCCACGCTATCCGATTGACCGTGGTGGAAGGACAGAGCACAGCTTCCAAGACCACTGTCTCTACCACCTGCAGCGTCTCGCCGTCAATCCTCGCCAGCGATAGTGCCCCGTCCTCCCGACCTAATGATAATACCGTGCTGCCATCCGCACTGATCCGCGATGCAAACGCCACAGCAGTGACGGGCAATGGGGCGGATATCGATGCTACATTCTCTGCTTTGCCATTATCGAGTCGCCATATCTTGGCACTTTTGTCTCGCCCTGCTGTCGCGAAGACATGCCCGACAGCGATCGGAGCCCACGAGCAGTCCAGGATCATTCTCGAATGCCCTTTCCGATTCGCAATTAACGGTTTATAAACCTTTTGGTCGTCCACGTCTCTTTGGAAGAGCGCCCACTGCCTATCCCGACCAACACTAAGGAGATACCGATCATCTCCCGAGAACGCCAAGCTCGTCACGGTCAAAGTATGCGCACTCAGCGACGGCTTCACCTCCCTCCACGAACTAGTCTCGTACAGGCGTAACACGGCATGATCGATGGATGAAGCCTTGCACGCCGTAGCCACTAGGGATCCATCATGCGAGGCAGCTACAGCTGAGATCTCGTAGCCATGGCCATACAGCTTCTCATGCTCGGGCCAAAGGGTATGGCGAGCTAGGTGGTCTTCCAGAGGTGGGTGGTCAAGTTCAAGGATGGACTTGTGGATCACAGACGCTGGGTTGTGTGCTTCGCGGTCGTCTATATTGCCATTCATCGTTTCGTCTGTAGCTTCGTCGTCTTGGGTAGCAGAGATGGCCTTATTCGAGAGGCCGAGGACTGGCATGTTGGCTGCATCTGCTTCGCCTTCTACTGTTGTTTCTGTGCCGGAGAGCTTCGAAAGGAGATTATCGATTGCTTTTGGTTTGTTGAAGACCCGTAATAACTTTTCATCTGCGCCAGATATGAATTGGTTCGGTCCAAGAGAGTCGATGCAATTGAGGTCATACCCATGGATCTGAGGCCGCGAGAACTCATGCCATGAGATCGTTTCATCTTTCTTCCATTCTGCAAACAGCCTCGTAGTTTGATCCGCGCTGGTGCTGATCAGGTACGATCCATCAGGCGCCCAAGCCAGATTCCTCACTTCTTTCACGTGTCCACCGATCCCAACTGCCTGCTTCCAGCTATCAATCTCAGGATCAAACACCCACCTCCTCCAACTGCCTGTACGCCCAAGACTGACAACAGAGTCGCCTTCAGGCGCCCAAAGCCCAATCCAGAAGCCGCCAGTACTGCCAGTGGCAGTCGTGGAACCTTTCTGCGCACTGATCTCACCAAGTCGAGCGTTACAGACCCAGATTCCAGATGCTTCATCCGCTTGCCAGATTGATAAGGAGTTGTCTGCGGAGGCAGAAAGTAACGTTGGTCGTTGTGCGGATGGTGACCATCTGGCAGTATATATCCAGTCTTCGTGTCCGATGAGCAGGGCTTCGAATGTGACGTTGTATCTCGATGCGCCATGTCCGACGTGGCGTGCCTTATTAGAGAGTGATTTTTTGTCCACTGCGATGCCTGTGTCGATGGATCCATTCGCTTCTGCTGATAGGTTCGTTGCGCCTTTGCTGAAGCGCCAGAGTCGTATGTACTTGTCCTGGCTCCCTGAAGCGAGGAGGATATCACTACCGTCGTCCACAAAGTCGAGTGCTCGTATCCAGCCTTCGTGTCCTGTGAGTGTGGCATGCAGCTCAAGCTCGCCGTTCTCTTCGTTCCGTCCGAATAGCTGGACTGACGACGAAGTCCCAGCGACAGCAAAAATACACGTTCCATCCTTGCGAGATGTGAACGCTGTGGCTAGTGGCAAGTACTTTGGCTTCAAATGAATTCTCTGCGCGCATCGCGGTTGATCTTCGAGACTGGTATGCCATACTTTTACAGTCCCGTCTGCCGCGCCACTGACGAACATCGATGCCGCATCGTCGACCGCAATGGTGTTAATGCTTCCTCCAAGCGCATCATCTAAGCACCATCTCTGCTGCCACTCACGGTAATATCCACTTACTCCAACCTCATTCCTTAGCATCCAAATTCTAATCGTCTTGTCTGACGCCCCTGACACAATAGCAGGTGCGCCCGCAATGTTTAGCAGCTTTATAGTATTGACATGATCCGTATGTCCAGCCAACAGGGAAAATACGCCATTTTGTCGAACGTCGCCAGGTCTCCAGAGCGCGACGTTATTTCCTGATCCAAAAGCAAGAAGACCGCTATTGTCGGAATCTTGAATCCAGTCGGCAGCCGATGGATGACGATTGCCGCCTGCTGCTATGTAGCTCAGGCTGATATCAGCCTGGTTTTTCGTCATTGTCATCGTCTTATCATTATGTCTGTGTACGTGCAGTCCAGACGTGGAGGTGAGTCGCAAAATTGATATCCAGGTAAAACCGCGCTAGCCTCTTCGGGATGGAGCACTTACATGTAGCGAAGTTTTGGTAGACGATTGAGGTAGTAATTAAAAAGCCGGAGCAGCACATAGAAGGAGGGATTCAATAGCATCAAGACAGCATGTCCGATCAACCTAAATCAATTCCACTCAAGATCGAGTTCACGTATGCTCTTTCACGCCCTCCAACTCCTACGCCCGAAAAGGCAGTAACGCAAACAAGCACAACGAAACTGAAACACCTTTCCCAGAGGCGGCCTCGAACTCCTATTCTCCAACAAGCGCAGCCATAAGATCTCCCTTCCCGCCACCTCCCCCGAAGGCCAACCAGCAAACATTTCCTTCCTCATAAAATGGCTTTGCGATAAGCTCATGAAGGATCCGAGGAGAGACATGTTCGTGCTTGATGATTCGGTGTGAGTGCTAATCCTATTCTTGATTGGAGCCGGGAGAAGACATATGCTAATGGGTCCCTCTTGTGTCGAAGGAGACCAGGCGTTTTGGTCCTAATTAACGATGCGGATTGGGAGCTTGAGGGCGAGGATAGGTATGAGGTGCAGGCGGGCGACGAAATTGTGTTTGTTTCTACTTTGCATGGTGGATGAGGGGGGGCCGGCACGCATCTGGGTATTTTCACCTGTAGCACTTGATCCCGAGAAGCACTCGTGGCCTTGAAGATCTCATGCCACCTATGGGTTTGACCTGCCAGCCACTTGATGGACGTCTGAGATGCTTCAATCAGGCCGAGCATCTCATGAAGAGGGATTTTGAGAGGTAGCTTGCTTGAGCCACTCTGGCGATAGTTATGATGGTGTACACAGAAGCTACACGATACATTACAGCCACTCACGCAGCCGCTGTAGAGTCCTCTTCTCCGGCAGCCGCCTCCATGTATTGCCTCACCATCCTGCGGCCCCAATTCTCCAGTTTCTCCACAGGCCTCAAGTCGCTCTGGTGCTGAGCCAACAACCATTCCAACGCCGGCCGCTCTATCACCACCCTGCCGAGCTCAAGGAGATCCTTGACGTCCACATCCGACACCTCCAGCGCCCGTGCTTGTCGGTCCATATTCTCACCCTCGAGTACTGTGAAGAACTGATCTCGACGTTCCCGCGTGACGAAGAGCGTCCGACCGTCTGGGCGCCCAAAGTGATTGTGACGAAGGAGGTCACGGACATACCTCTCTGATGAATCATTGTGGATGTTCTGCAGTTCGGCCTCTTCTTCAAGGAGGATGAGCTCGCCTTTTCGATATCGATAGCTCAAAGCAGTCCGCCAGGCCAGATCGTAGATTTTCTGAGGCAGCTTTGTGCTGAAGTCTCGGGGTTTGGGACCGAATGCAACACCGCCTCCTTTGAGCACTGGAGATTTCTTATTGCCCAATCTTGCAGAACCAGTGCCTTTTTGCGGGCGGATCTTGCGGTTGGAGCCGTGGACCTCAGATCGCCATTTCGTACTTGCGGTTCCTTGTCGCGTCATGTCACCTTCGTAGACGACCGCCTTGTGAAGGATGTCCTTTCGTAGGGGCAGGAAGAGATGAGTCGAGGGATATTGGACGAATGTCGTTGGTTCGAAGGAGGGAAAGGTGTGCGTCGTGCATGTTATGGTCGTCAAGAACGGGTTCTGCGGTGCTGTGTGCCCATGTGCTTGGGAAAAGCGGCCTGACGAGTGCGTCGGTGGCGGGACGGTGATTTCGTCTTTCAGGATGGGCTCGGTAGGCGTAGACTCGAGGTTGGCTTCTATGTAGCTTTGTGAGAGGCTCGCGTTGGGCAGTGGAGTTTCGGTGGCCATGCAGCGGCGCTGCGCGGGTCGTTGTGCTTGTCGAAAGCCATTGAATAAATGTCTGGCCGGCGCAGCGACTCGCTTGGACGCCATGACAGGGGATGGACTTGATTGTCGTGCGTACGGGACGGTTGTGGTCTTCAATGCAAGTCTCGGGAGAGACGATGATCTGCCCGCAAAAAGCTCGGCATCTCACGACGAGGCGTCCCGTCTTGGGCTCTGCACGCAACCAACGTCTACTCTCGAGCACCGTGTCACTCACCAGATGGCGATAGAGAGAGGCGCGCGTCCATTGGCGCAATACCTGAGGTGTACGCGCCACGAGAGAATATCTCTGGCCCTGCGCAGCTTTTCCTCCACCGTCCCATCTCGGCTCGAGACCGAAACGCAGCAAACTCCAGCATCAGAGCCGCCTCCACCCCCACCCGCAGAAGTGTCCACGTCTAAGCTGAACCCGGCGACTGTATCGACGCCAGCAAAAGAGAGACGACTGATCCAGGAACAAGGCATCACTCCGATTGGCTCACGAAGACGGAGAGCAGCCCTTGCAACTACTAGCAACATCCCTTTTGCTGAGCTCCCCTTCCAATGCTTTCAGGAGGCACGAGCCCTTTTGCAGGAGGACAGAAAAGAGAAACTGGCCCAGATACAAAAGCAAAAGGCCCGGATTGAGAGACTGCAAGCCACCACTGTAGCACCACAGGATGAAGCGCACAAGGTCCAGAGACTGAAGAGTATGCAAAGGACCCTGGAAGAGCTGAAGATACACGCGGACATCAACGACCCAATGGTCAAGAAGAGGTTTGAGGATGGGAAGGGTAAGACATTCTATCGGAATCTGAAACAGGTTGATGCTGATTCCAGGGCAGAGGACATGAACAAGCCCATT
This sequence comes from Teratosphaeria pseudoeucalypti, assembly GCA_013403795.1. Classification (NCBI taxonomy): domain Eukaryota; kingdom Fungi; phylum Ascomycota; class Dothideomycetes; order Mycosphaerellales; family Teratosphaeriaceae; genus Teratosphaeria; species Teratosphaeria pseudoeucalypti. The sequence continues at coordinate 17,210 of JABBMZ010000186.1, read as the reverse complement.
TACCGTCACCTCGCGGACAAAAAGTGGCGCGACTATCCGCGCAAGGTATTGGTGCAGCGAATCGAGCAAATGAAAGTTGTGCCGGACGTACTACCCGTCATTGACCCGATCGTCTCCACGCGACTGGTGTGGAATGGGAAACACTTCGATCATGGTGATTTCGTGGATTCATTGATCTCCGAGAAGGCACCTAAATTGTTCATCCAGCCTTATGACAGGGGCGAGAAGCTGTACACGATTGCCGTCATCAACCCTGATGTTCCAGATGTGGAGCGGGATTCATATACATACCGATGCCATTTTCTCGCCTCCAACATTCCCATCTCCCCGACCGATACTCTCGTCCGATTGAGTGAGCTGGATCAGGACAAACAGGTCATCATACCGTGGCACCCGGCGTACTCGCAGTCGGGCATCCCATATCAGCGCATGAGCGTCTTCATTCTCGAACAGGCATCACACCCCGAGGCAGCTGGCCAATACCAGACCATCAATACTGCCGAGGTCAAGGGACAGGAGCGGTACACGAAACGCGATGGCTTTATTCTCAGGAGCTTCGTCGATAGATACATGCTCAAGCCGGTTGGCGTGGACCTGTTCAGAACAAAATGGGATGACCATACGGCCGGTGTCATGGAGAGGGCTGGTGTGCCGGGTGCGGATGTGGAGTTCAAGAGGAAGAAGATCGAGCCGTTGCCGTACAAGAGGAAGGCGAGCGAGAGGTACAGGTAGTCTAAGTGAGTGTATGGTAAGGTTGCCAGCGCATTACGCCGGACACATGTACAAAAACGGAGATTTGTGATGAGTTTCGATCGGCGAACGGATGATCAAGCGAATAAGGTAGCTTGATATTGGATGGAAGTGCTCCCGGGTGGAGGTAGGAAGGCGCGATGGGTCAGACGCGGTTTCCTCTCCTGGTGCCAAGCCTACCTGACACCTGCCTCGCTACCTGAACTGAACAACGTTCCATGTGGTTTCAACCAACCGTGCTATCGCCACTCTCGCCCTTTGCTGACATTATCCATAAACCAGCCGGGATCGTTGATGTAGCGCACGCCGGATTCGCTTGTCCGGTCTCGACATCAAGCACCTGCAACGACACCACGACAATGGCGCCGCCCCATCAGCGATTGGCCGCCGTGGCAGCGGCTGAACCGAGGAGACCCCAGCCAATCTCGATTGCCTTTGCGTTTTCAGTTGTCAGATCCAAGCCGGCGAACATGAAAATCAACGACTACGTCCGGCTGTTCCTGCAGCACGTGGCCAAAGGCAGAAGGGAGAACGCCATCAGCTCTGTCTACCGTCACCTGGACTTGTCTTCGTACTGGCGATCTCAGTATGAAAGGTTGGGAGATGCGCTGGAAGCTAGCGAGGCTGAAGTGGTCGACTTGAGAAGGGAGGTGGAAGCGCTCAAGTCAAAGGGCCCCGGAGAGGCAACGAGGCCGGGCACTGGTGCTGGGGCGAAGAAGAGGAAAAAAGTTGTCAGTCTTGCTACCCTGAGCCGGAGGGGCGTGAAAACTGACTGGTGATCAGGTTGACGAGGACGTGATTCCTGTTCCGCGCGATCCCAAAAAGGCGAAGAGAGATACTTCTCCTGCACGCAGGCCTGGTGGCATCGAGATCGAGAAGGACTTCGAGTTTGCTGATGTGGGCGAAGTTGGTAGGGCATTGTGCCTACGCCTCAGCACAAGCCAAGCGCTAATGCACTCAGGTAACATTCTCATGCGACATCTTTTCCAAGTCCACCTGGCACTCAAGAGCCATTCCCGGACTGAGCCTGACATCCTAGCACATCATCTCGTGGAAGCTGCATCTTCCCTTCCACAGGTCGTGCGGGCGACCGTCGAGCAGCTCCCTAAGCGCTTTCTTACAGGCACCGATCTGCTTAAAACGAACCTCACGGCAGCCGCCCGTGTGGTTGTAACACTCATGGTCGGATTCAACCGCCTCAACAGCGTCGCTGGTGGCGCAGAAGTGCAAGGTCAAGTCATTTATGCATTCGTGCAAATGTTTGGCAGTTTCCTCAACAACATTGAGCTCGTTGCCGAAGCTGAAGCGGGAAAGTCTCCTCCAACAGATTTCGAAAGGTGTGCGAAGACATTAAAGGGAAAGCCCAAAGCGCCGCCTAAGAATGCCGGCAACATGAAGGACATACCTACTCTGAATAGCATCACCGTTTTCATCACCTCCATACTCGACCAACTGGACCCCAAGATCGAAGTCCATAGCAGCCTTTTCGAAGGCTTCGCCTACAAAGCTTTCCACAAGATAGGTGCACGCCTGTATATCAGCGCATTTGGTCGACCGCGCGGCCGATCAATTGACGCCGAGATCGCTGCAACGCGCCTTGAAGACGACATCGAAGATACCACCGACGTTGGTCCAGAGACTACCAAGCAGCAAGTCGACTCCAAGAAGGCAAGACTGGAAGCGCCATACCTCATCCACCTCCTGACCCGCATCATGACGGCAGCGCCCTCGCACTTGAACCCACATGGATTGGACCGCTTCAACAAGCCTAAGAAAGTGTCAAAGAAGGATCCGAAGGGCGCTTTAGTACTTGCGGCGAAAGAAAGTCTGCAGAAGACGCTTGTAAATTGTGTTTTTGGCATGGAAGGTGTCGGTGAAGATGATGACCTGAGACAGTGCTTGAGGCTTCCGTCTGCTATGAGTGCGAAGAAAGTTGAGATGCCTAAGGTGAAGGAGGCTGACTCTGAAGAGTGGTTCAAGCAGGAGGTTTGGAGATTGATTGGATGGGATGTATTGGGGCGGGAACAGGTGGAAGGGTGATCGGTATTCATGCTGCGGGCCCCGGAGTTGCGCATGGCGATATGTGGAATGTGTGCGAATATGTGCGTGATGTATGCGGCGCTGGTATCGGTGCATGATGCTACAGGCGTGAGGAGATGCGCTCTCGGGAAAGGCATCAATCCAGCTTGGCACACTTTCTCGGCCCAGCAGGACAGACTCCGCGGTACCTATCACACTCGAACCACTACCAGCGACCAGCCGTGACCTGACTGCACTCATCGTTCGACGCATACGTCGTGATGCCCCAGTCATGCTGAGGCTATCACCCAATGGGCTGCCACGACACTCATCACGCTGCGGTCAGTTAGCTCCTCTGAGTTTGCTGCCCATTCCCGTAGCCCAGGTGAACATCATCTTGCGGTCGAGGAGCTCTTGAAGATTGGCTAGCTGCCATAATAGACATTACGTTGCGGTCTGGTAGGTGTCCCGAAGTTTTTCACAAGGTTCGCTAATGCCAGAAGGCATAGCAGCAGGCTCCCATGGCAGCCATCATCTTGCAGCCAAACAATTATGCTAGTCGCCATATGGTCCTGCTTATGCTGCATACAACACATCAGCCTGCCATGGCGAAAGGATCACGATGGTGCCAGCTCACCGCACACAAGCACAGTGGATCTGATCGTGTACAACGAAGGAAGCAAACATGATGGATCGTTTCGATATAAGGCTCTCGATGTACTCTACGGTCCCTTCCCATGACAGGATATTTCTTTGACTAGTCGGCGATCATGTCCAGTGACAGCAGAACAGGCCATCGGGACCGGCAGTCGCGTAGCGGCACGAACAATTCTTCCTCGGAGAGCATTGCGCCGCCTGCTGGCCCACGCCGTGAGCAGATCTTCTCTGCGAGCCAGCAGCCGCGCCCGCCGGCACGTCTCGATGAGGTCGTCAATACTAAAACCTATCGTCCAGCGCCGAGAGGTTCTACGCAAGGAAGCAATGCAGGAGGCTCCAATCCATATCTCCCACGCCCTGGGACTTCCTCGAGGCCGGCAACCCGGCCGCCTTCGCTGGCTCGCAGTCAACCAGGTCCAAGCGCCCCGAATGTCTCGAGGACTTCTTTTCATAGTTTCCCCACGCCTTCCACGCCTTCGATAAACACTACTTGGAGTGCTGGCATCAGGCCACCAACTCGTGGTGGAACGCCACAGCGAAATCAGGAGGCACTTCGAGCTTTTGACGGACAGACAGAGCAGGAAGACGATCCCGATGGTCTGGATGAGTACACGCCGCTTCAGCGCTACAATGTCCAGGGTGCGGATACCCGCCGGCATGTCTCTCTTGCTGACTACAATCGATCGGCATCGGACTCCGGTACGAGCTTCGTTTATTCAGAGTCAGATAGTGGGCCCCCTCCCTACTCCCGTCCGCCGAGCTATGCTGGCTCCAGGGATCATGCACCGCAGCAGATGCCCAACTTGCCGCGTGAGGATCCACCGCAGTATTTTGTCCCGCAGGCTCGCGTGGAAGAGGTCGAAGAGCCCATGGAAGGGTCGCAGCAGCGCCAGCCGAGAACCATCTGGAGCTGTTGTAGTGGCCAGAGCTCTTCAAGTAAGCGCCCTCTTGGCCGGAAAAAGAAATCGGCGGCGGGACGATGCGGCACCATCAATATTTTGGCTGAGCATGGGAGTGATTGTCGCGAATGCGGACACCGACGCTGCCAAGGATGCGAATGGGGCAATATGAGTGTCGAGTCTGGAGACCCGCCTGGCGGTGGACGTCCGCGTGATTCAGAGGACGATCGGGGCGGTCCAGGCGATAGAGGTGGCAGTTCTAGGGCAAAGGGAAAGGGCAAGGCGCCTTTCAAGGGCGGCTTTCTCGGGAGGTTCTCGCCGGGCAAGAAAGGGACCAGGACCTGATTTGCGAGGTCATTTGATCGCGATCTGGTATCTGCTCAGGCGAGTGCGTGGTTTTGTGGCTCCTCTAGTCGGTCAGTCGACCGCATCTATTCCTCTAAAGCTTTATCGGGTGTTTTGCCAGCGTTGCATGAAAGGAGCCGTGAGATGGCATTTGCTCCTACCAAGGCTTTGAAATCAGACGGTCGACTGTCTAATGCTGGTAGGGTTCTCCGTGGCTTTTTGGGTATTATCTGGCAGGACTTGACTCTGGTTCATTGTACGAGACAGTAGGGGGCTCTGAGGGCTTGGCGATCAAGGCTATATCCATGCTTCCGTGGCTTCTGGTCTTTACCACGAGGGGTCTGTGGTCGGTCAACATCTATACTGTAGTTGCTTTGAACGGTTTCGATCGAACGGATGGTCGTCCTTTTTCGAAAGGTACTAGATTCCTGCTGAATCCTGATTTGTGGCACACAAAAGGATGTCTCAAAAAGTCTGATTACAATAGGACTTCATGTCAAAGCAAGCGAAGAGGGGCCGAGACGTCAAGACACACAATGTGCCGCGAAGGGCCGAAGGCATGATGATGACCGTCGCTTGCGGCATCCTCCTACTCAAATGTCGTCCACGACCTCAAATCCCCGACGACCTCATCGTGCATATATCGATGCAAGCGGTCTGCCATCTGGCGTCAATCGAACCTACGGAAAATTGCTGCTGTTGGGCCTCTGACTTGCGGTTATCATTCCAGACTTGAAATCTCAGTTTGGATGACCGGCGACATTCACACCACACGCCAAGGTCAGCATCCCGGCAAACCCTGGAAGTCACCGTCGGTTCTTGCCTGCCGAGTGATTCCGGACGCATCAACATACCTTTACAAGAGGTTCACTAGGATTTCTTCATTTCAAGCACGAACGGTGTCCCTGTAATCGTTAGGTGAGTCCTTGTCTGCCTTAGTTGCAGTGCGACCCCTTATACAGGATGTGGATATCGTCAGGCTCCAGGAAGCTCAGGATCTCTCGTTCATGTAGGTAGCGGTCGCCATTATTATTGCGCATGGAACGTCGATGCCCTTGTCGTCCAGGGCTGCTGTTGTTGACTGTCGAACTCGATTGGCACATACAAGTGTACAAGACCCCGGCCGAAGTCCCCATTAGGTTGCAGTCGGAATGTGTTTTATGGATGCCCTTGAAGAATTTGATGACTGTCTTGCGAACACCGCCAATATTCCCGGTTGTCCTCGAGTGAAGCAGTATAGCGCCAAACATCGTGACCAAAGGTATATGTAGGAGGCGCTCTGTCCACCAACCACCAGACCTACTCCTTCAGTAGTGGGCGGCAGTAGTCAGGAGTCACCACTCTCACCCTAGTCAAGCTATCAAAGCACCACAACGGGTCACTCATTCAATAAGTCAGAACTGCCTTTGACCACCTCCTGCACGCCCGGACTAATGATCAAGACAGTGCACATCACCCACGTCATCCTTGCGCTTTGCGCAACCACGACGCTCGCAGTTCCTCAACATGCCAACCTCGATGTCCGCTCTGGTATTATGAGGCGGTCCGCGGTGGGCAGTCTCTACGGTATCAACAGGCGCTCCGCGTTTGCCAGCCCATCCGCATATGCCCAAGACGACGAGGACCCGACAGTGGACAAGGGAGACAGCCACAAGCCGAAGAAATCCAAGCAACGCAAGGGAGGCTCCAGTGGCGGGGAATGTCCCGCCTGGACATACACCCACTACCCCGATGGCAGATGCGCGGAGAAGGCGGATACTCCTGTGAGGAGCAACAAACCCCTCCCCTGTAACACCTACCCCGAGAAGCCCAAGGGTGTGACAGACGGGTTTACATTCATTGATAAAGATTTCTGGGAACTTCACGTCTATACGTCGACCGATTGCACGGCGTCAAGCGAGGACGATGAGTGGTATGTTCCGAGGGAGGGCTCTGTACCAGGCATGTGCTACAGGGACGGGAAATCGCCTCAAGTCACTCACTCGTTCAAGATCATATTGAAGGAGGGTGCCGATTGTACTCCTGGGCAGTGAGCAATTGGCAATCGGCCATCAGAGGCGCAGAGACGGTGTTGCAGTCTCAGGTGGAGATGTTGGAAGGGGCGATGATGTTGATGTTGGAAGATTTTGCATCGTCTTAATCTGGTTGACAATCTTGTTCGACACTACTAAAAGAAAGCCTTCTTTGCTTTTACTTTTGTCTTCTTGGATACGCAAGGTGCCACCACACCTGTCGACGCAGTTGCCTCTTCCATGCTAGTGTCCCAAGCAGTCCTCATCTCCCCATCACAGAGCCTGTTGGCGTTACAAATTCACTGGCATTTTTGGTCGGACAGTCATGATAATTCCATTGCAACACGTCACGCAGTCCTGGCGGTCATCGTACGCTGCTCCAGACCCACAAGATCGTACGACGACAATTTGAATCGGATAATGTCTTCACCAGCCAATCAACACTCTCACGGTCGGCCGAATGATCGCTATCAAGAGGCCGTCAGCAAACCCATAGCGATCTTGTGGATGGGTCGGATCGGTTACTGCCGTCGGATCCGATCTGAGCCAGTGGATGGATGGATCTAGTCTTGCGAACTGGTTCGATCCATCACGTCCAGTGTTTAGAAGTACCTCATGAAGTAATCACGAGATGTAGTGCTCCGCCGTCCATCCTAACGCCGTCGCTAACCTCATTGACATTCACCACACGGATCCTCCGCTAGCTCACCAGCGTGGATACCATTGTCTCAGGTGCTGCTAAAACGGTACTGGATCTGTCACAGCTCAAGAGCAGATCCATACCCCACTAACGGCTACTCAGATACCAGAACCGATTAGATCTGAGCCTCAGATTCGAGAGGGATCCATTGAATGGATGGATGGATCGATGCGTAAGGAGTCGTCCAACAGTGGGTCTGAAAGCCAACCATCATTTGGTTTACAATCGACCGACCACGACATACAGCTGCTACTGGTCAGCGATTGGTGTGCGACTGATGCTGCAGTAGCTGATCAATGTTGTTGTCTTTGAGTCTCACCCGAACACTAAAGCTTGACGCTCACATGCTCGATGTCCCTTAGCGACTGGGACGCCTTCCCACTGGCGGTTCTGGCAAACGAGCTCTCTTTACACGCTACGAAGACTGATATCAATCACGCAACTAGATCATCGACCGCTCCTTATTCTCACCCTTTAATCGACCAGCCAACCTCCGTGGATTCGCTGAACCCTCCTTCCGATCGATTACATCGATCAGCCAGCCAGCCATAGGAGGCAGCACCGCCGTGGTCCAAGGGTGGCTGGTGAAAGCTTCGACCGCAGATTCGTGAAACGGCGTGAAGCACCGGTCAGAGTGCCGGCACAGTTGTAAGGGCCGATTCGTCGACATTCGTCCCATGACAGACGAGCCGTTCGACACTGACCGAAATCCGGTGGGGATCTGATCACGGATGCTACTGCATTGTTATCAGCCCAGTCAACCTCTACGTGCCAGGTGGGAAAGGATCGCCGTCCCCAAGAACCGGTGGAAAAGATGACACATACTACATTGATCGAACTCTTGCAAAAGGCCGCGTAACGTCGTTTCATACCTTGACTGGCTGTCGATCCATCCTAGCAAACAAAAGGCGCCAACTCGTTCAGGGACTTCTCATTCAGGCCTGCAGACGTCTAGCACAGTCCGGCTTTGTCCACGCCCGCATGGAGGAACGAGAAGATACCGACTTGGACAGACCAAACCATCCAGGCTTCCCAGGGAGATGCTCGGGGCGATCGCAGAGAGCGTGAAGCCTTTCTAAGTGGGATCGACCCTCCAGCACCCCACGGATCCGAGCAATATCACCGCGCCTCTCGCGCCATCGGGGATCATCAAGTCTGTGAGGCCCGGTCGAGCGGGCTTTCCATCACTGCACATGGCTCTTCCGGACGTTCAGCAGGTGTTCGAGGGTTGGGTCCGCCCTATCCACAGGAGGGCTAAATGGCGATGGCGATGCTGTCGCCATATCGACAGGAACGAAAGACGTCGTTAGATACTGTAATGAGGTCTTGCTTGATGGAAAGGTCGCATGCAACGGATTCATCGATCCAGGCTAACAAAATTGCCACGACATGAGTGTCAGAGAGAAGGCGACAGACCTCTCGATACTACTCTACTGCTGTCCGCCATCTGCAGGCAGAGCAGTGTGGACCAGACGCGCGCGGGCGTAATGTGAAATGGCGTGCTCGAGCTAGGACCCCAGTATGTCTGATAAGAGAGCTCCATCGACAGCGGGGAGATGTGTGCAGATTGTGCAACGCTATGCTCTTCGCCCAGCTCATCGACCACTTAATGCACGACCCGGCGCAAGACTCGGGCGCGGAAGCTCCGAGGGTGAATATGTCATCAGTGAATCCAAAGCCGCTGGGAGGGGCGTTAGCGAGTACGAGCGAATGCGTGGATCAATGCATTCGGGGAAGCAACATCCACAGAAGCAATTCGTGGTCTTATGGTCCGCCTTTGGTATTTGCATATTTCTGAGAGTTCATTCGAGGGACTCATGGTAACCCGGTCACGGGTTTCAGCATTGATCAGACCTCATGGCAGAATCTCTATCAGCTATAGCGCCATTCATCAGTCGTACCAACCATGGAGTCGATTGGTCGGGGACAACTGGCTCCAGAGAAGGACTAATTGCTTCGGTGCTTTTGCATGTACCTTTCGCTGTCTTGCCATCCACAGATACAAGCATGGCGCTCATGGCATCTCAAGGGTACTTGGCACATGGCGGTACACGAGGCTCACCTCGCCAATGGTTCGTTCTCTGCCCTTCATTTGTATGCCACACGTGATGTACCAAGGTTCTTGGGACTGGCGCATGAGCGCACGAGCTTGACGCGTCACTTGCTCGTCCATGAGTCAGGATAATGGCAGTTGGTAGGGGTTTCGTGAATTCGTGGACCCCTTTTGCTGCCTTGTCTCCACTCCGCATCTCTATCCGGCACTAGAAGGTCTGCTTCGACTGGGAGGGGGCACAATAGTTCCATCATGGATGACTCCCTGTATCATCAAGAGCATTGCACCGATGAGGATCCTCGGACTTGCGGCTGCCGGAGTGCAGCATATCAGAGTGCCATGCGATCGTGATGAAACAGATGATGCAGAAGCGAAGGTAGTCAGTGCAGGGATCACGTACCTCGTCTGCTTGGCGACCGCAGTAAGAGGCAGATCCCTTTGCTTGTTCGAGAGGTCGTAGGAGATAAGCCAGGGTGTGGCAAGATAGTGGCAGATGTTATGGCTAGGATTTCTCGTCCAACCCGATCATCGAATTCTGATGAGTTGCCCGAAGGAGTTGCCTGAACGCAAGGCAGCTCATCATGAACACCCCGTCGTTCTACCCATGCTTTCTGCGGACGATCACCCAAGGGGGTGCGGCTGAGCGTTTGATGTTATCGAGATCTGCCACAAACTGAATTCATTGTGACTCTGATATGATCAAGTCGGGCCGGATCTTTTGGCCACCCTCATGTCGCAAGCGCCCGTCGGATATGCTCGTGGCCCACGTCCCTCTTCCGCAGGCGATTGCTGGCCGAAGGTTGCAGTGTCAGAGGCAGACGAAATCTGATGAGGGAGATCGTTTGGACTGTGGAGCGAGGTCCCCTGCCACCGTTGCTATAGTGTGCTTGTTGTGCAGCTGTCTGAACATAGGGTCGTCGATCGATTGAGCGAGGTAGGCACCGCATTCGTCGGTCGGGCCATGCAGCAGTCATTTGCCATTCCCGCGACTCAGTCCCATGCTGACTGGACTTGTGCTTCTGATCCTGCTGAGGCATTGCTGGGGCATTGCAAGACTTCCGGGAAGACGTTCACGAATTGCCGTAACTCGCTTGAAATTTGTGTCCTTGAACGGCAAATGAGTCGCAGCATGACTTCTGAACACTTTCGGGCTGTCCCCCTGTTCTTCGAGCGCCGAGGCCACGGTCCACGTCGATGCGTGGGCACGAGACCAGATTGATAAGTCTTGTGGGTTGTCGAAGATGATCACGCGACCTCGAGGCTCTAGGGGGGGTTTCCCTTATTCCCAGGGAGCGGGACGAAGGCGGGAAAGTTAAAGACCCTACCAGTACAGTAGTAGTGTCACCATGACAGGGCTCTCTATATGCTCGGGGAAGCGGGCGCGCTGCAGGAAGAGTGGAGACGGCGACCACGCTACCAGTTCCATTGCTTTCCCAAGACTCTCAATGACCACGATGGGTGTGGCGAGGCGCAGGACTCGTACTCCTCCTCCTCTACTACTCACGGCGGACCACCCGTCATCGCAGCAGACCATCACCCGGTCATCCACACCACCGGCCTCAGGGGATCCGGTGATTGGGCCGGCCCTACCTATGCCGTCCCTGTGCTAAGGTACAGAGCTCTGGGACCGAACCGGCAGGCCGCGATACCTACCACCACCTACTGTCGCTCCCAGCAATCATCCATCCCACTCCCAACCAGCCGACACCAGCACACGAGCCATCCCGAAACGGATCCTGCGTTCGAGCATTACGGCCAGCATCTATACTGCCATCGTGCACATGACGCCATTGGGACATTGCATCGATGGCCACCGATCGGCCCAAAAAGCAGCAGAGGATCTCGCAGGCATGTGATCTCTGCCACCGGCGCAGCATCAGGTGCCGGCCGAGCACCGAGAGCGCCAACACCCACTGCCAGAACTGCTTCGACTTTGGCGTGGATTGCACCTACAATCGCCCCAGCAGACGCCACCGGAACTCGTCCCTGGCACAGACGGCCTCGCACAATGGCACCCATCCTCAGCACAGCATCACCGAGACCTCGCCTCGCTCGGCCGGGAGCAAGACCCACGACGGCGGCAGAGGCTCCGTATCCGCGTCCTTCAACACGACGACCCAGGCAGGCCAACCGGACTTTACCGGAGCATACGTCTCCGTCCGCGAGGGCGCCCAGGAGGACATCTTGTCCGTCGCCTGGCGGTCCTTTGCGTATGCCAGTCTGAGTTGCATCGATTACCACATGCAGATCTACATGGACGTCGTCTATCCCTTGTATCCTCTGTTCCACGGGCCTACCACCCTGGATCGATTGAAGAAGAAAGATCATCTACAGGACCGCGCGTTCTTTGCCTCCATCATGGCCGCATGCTCGATCGCTGCAGCGCGAGCCAGAGATGGCGCCATCGGCGACAACTACCACCCCGGCCATACATGCCCGGAGAGGTCGTCCGAGATCTTCTTCTCAGCCGCTCAAGACGCCATCCCCAAAGACTTGAGTCTCGCCCAAGGCTACGGGTATCTGCGCGCGACCATCCTGCTGGGTCTCACGTGCATCCAGTATGGTCAGATCAAATCCATGCACCACCACCTGGGCATCTACCACGCTCTGTCCGCGATGCAGCACTTTCACAATGAGCTCCACTGGCCGAAAGGCATCTCAGTGGTCGAGAAGGAGGAGCGTCGACGTCTGTTCTGGGCCGCGTACACGCTGGACATCTATTCGTCGGTGGTCTTCGACTCTCTCATGCGATCGCAGGAGACGCATTCCAATGTCCGATATCCCAGCGAGGTCAACGACGAAGACATCACCCCGGGAGTCGGTTCGCCGACGAATTCACAGAACTGGCTCCGAGGGTGGAATTTCGCCACCGATCTCTATCGTGTCCTGGAGCATTCCATCAAGCGCAGGCGTCGTCAACACCAGATCCGGGATGACCGCATCTCCATCACTCGGATCCTCATCGCCGACGGCGTGCCGGAACACCATATCATGCAGAATGTGCTCGAACTATATCGCAAGCTTCCAGGTCAGTTCAAAGACGGCACCATCTCGTTCACCGGAGACAAGTCTAAAGATCTCAGTGGCTTCCAAGCGGCCCAAATCCAAGCGACTCTGCAGTTGGTCCGCATGACCCTCTTCTCCACCGGCAACACGCACGGCGTGGATGCCAAATGCGACGTGGCCGAAGAGGTCCTGCGCGTCTTCCACAACATCGCGCCCCAGTACCTGCGGGCCATCAGCACCCCCCTCGTCTACCACCTCGGCTCGATCGGCCAGATCCTGGCCTCGGTCCTGGAGCAGATCCTGTCCGACGACTCCTACAGCCGCGTCCGCCGCCTACTGGTCTCCATGGCCGACCTGCTCGAAAGCCTGGAGACGGGCCTGCAACCCACCGCCGGCGCCTCCCAAGATCTGCGGAAACAGATCGACAAGATCGACCAGTACATGAGCGCGCAGCGGCTGCGCATGCTGTCGGCCCCTCAGTCCGCTCAGCCGCAGGATCCCCCCCCGCCAGTCCAGCACTACAGCCGACCCGCGTCGTCGTCGACCAATGCCGCTGACACCGGCGTGCCGAACGGTTGGTACTCGAAGCACGAGCTGCCGCAACACATCCCTTCCGAGATGATGGTGATGAGTGAGCTGCCGGCCCACGCTTCCCTCCGGGAATTCCAGTTCCCGCCCGAATTGATCAGTGAGACCAGCTGGCCGTGGCCCTTTGAGCTGGGCGTCCCCCCCGAGGGCCATATGCCGGTGCTGGCTGGCTACGAGCAGTAGAAACCGTACAAAAAAGAGCGTAGCAGTCCGAAACGTTTTGGAGGAGCAGCCCAAGGCTGTGTGGCATTGCCCGAGTCCTCCAGTCTCCTGGGCATGTCATCCAGTTTTCGTCGAGCAAAGCACATAGAGATCTTCTCGCACAAAAAACAAAGGTGACGGAGGAGTAATTCACTGGTTGGGACAGTAATCTACACGTTCAAAGCAGGTGCATGCATATATATAGGCGACCCCGTCATCACAATACAAACGAACGACCGGAAGCATCAAGGCAAATGTTTTTATAACAGAATTGGGAACGCGAGCGAAATCGGTATGATATAAGCGAATTCTTGGGAGTCGGTGGATGATTGGAGTATTGCCGCCAGGCCCGCCCACAGGTATACAGGAACTGAAATACATGAATTGATACAAGAAGGTACCTGATCTATACCTCCCATCTGGTCTCTGTGGTCTTGCCCCCCACAACACGACCACGCTCACAGCGCGGCAGGGTCGACATTCATCGCGGCCGAATCACACGACTCGACATTGTAATCCACGTTCTGGGCACAGGCGCTGAAGCCCTGCAGAGCGCCGTAGAAGCCGCTCCCGTCCGGGCTCGCCTGCTGCAGGGTCCCGGTCGTCTGCACGAGCAGGCCGTCCGCGGCCGGGCCGAGCGTCACGTTGCCGGACCGGGGCAGCATGGCGCCCGTGGCGTTGGTGAAGTAGTACTGCATCCGCTGGCACTGGCCGGCGACGAACAAGGCGCCGTAGAGGATGACGGGCTGGTTGAGCACCGCCTTGAACAGTTTGGCCGTGACCGTGGTGAAGGCGTCCGCGGCCTGGTATTGGAAGTCCAGGACCTCGGGGGTGACGCCGGGTCCGCTGAGGGGGTTGGGGAGGAGGTCCCAGGCGACCTTGTTGCTGAGCACGCCGGCGCTGTCGAGTTGGTAGGCGGCGTCCGCGGGGACGTTGCGGCCGAGGCGGACGAGGACGCCCTCGATCAGGGTGGACACGGTGCTCGGGACCAGGGCGGCGATCGCGTCGCCGTTCTGCCCCGTCAGGTAGTTGTTGAGGGGGGCGGAGAGGATGGCGTCGTCGCGGGCGCGGGCGCGCCGGACGTAGGGCACGTAGACGCTGCCGGCCAGCAGGGCCCCGTCGATCTGCAGGACGGATTGGCGGATGTCGTCGTCGAAGCCGGATGAGACGAGGACGGGGTGGTCGGTGCTCGGGAATCCGGACGGGAAGAGTGTCGTGTCCGTTGTGGGGACGGGGGCTAATGACACCTGGATCGCGATATCAGTACCATCGCCCACAGAGCTTCGCTAGTCTCTTGGGTGACCATCGCTCCGTTGAGTCTGATCACCCTGACGAGCGCCACGAGCACAAGAAGCGCATGGCGTCCATGTAGCAGCCTGATCGACTTACTGCCTCCACTATTAGCGAACGACCCTTCGTTGATTGATTGACCGCGCGCCCGGATCCAACATACCATTCCCAATGCCGTAAAAGTCATCGAGCGCCTTCTGGGCTGCGGTGGCTGGCACCGGGACGATGAACCATGTGGAATTGGTCGTCATGGTGCGCAGCGTCGGGTGGTAGATCGCCACCTCGTTCGGACATTGTGCTGCGACCCAGGACGCGAAGGATAGCGCGATGGCTGCGAGCATAGCGGCGGGTTTGGAAGGCATGATGGGGAGAGGTGGAGGGGCAGATTCGAGGAGAAGGCGATGGGGGTGATGGGGGAGACTTTTGTACGAAATGGAGCGCAAAGCGTGAAGTCATATGTCGGACGTTCCAAGAGCCGCAGGCTTTAGCAATGACCACATTTTTTTCTTTTCGCTTGATACTTTGATCGGTGCAAGGCTATAGGCTATGGGTGACGCCGAACCTGCGTCCATGCGCGAGACGATTGGTTGGTTGACCCGACTGCCGCACGGTCAAAGTGCTGATACCTCCTACCCTGCTGCTTCTGATCACAGCTATAGCAGTCGGATATGGGTGTTACCGGGTGTCGGTAGGCGTTTCTGGAATATCTAGCTGGAGGTCCTGGTCGATTGTGACGGTGCCTGATTGGTGAGTCCAGTCGTTTCGACCGTGTTTTGGGGGAGGTCTGAGCTCCATCCGCATGACCATGGTAGAGGCTCGAAGTCTGTCCGGAGTGAGTTACTGCTGTTTGTCGCATCGATCAGCAGCAGCAGCAGATATGTCTCAGCCTTGACTACTATGACATTATTATCCAGCGGGTAACTTGACGTATATAATACTCTAATACCTTCGGCACCGAGCCCCTAATAAGATCCTTGTTCTCGACGACGCTATCAAAGAAGTCCTTTATTATGATTTTAGGAGGGAGAAGAAAGGTCAAAAGAAAGGGATTATATGATTCGGATGCACGATTAAGGTTCCACGGCGCGGACGCGGGACGGGACGCGCCGAAAGCCACCCGGTCGGGGGACATGGGATAGTACATGTAAAGTCGTCATCTTGTTCATTATGACAAAGGATTCCCGACTTCGCTACCGCGGTCGGTAAGAATAATAAAAAGGTTAGGTACATATGTATGTTGTCATCTTTGCATCCAAGGTCAGAACAGAATCCATGCAAGACCACATGCTCTATGCATGCATAAGGCCCAGTATCACGACATGCACAACTCTTCCCCTTTGCCTCCCAATGGCCAGACAAAGACGATTGTGCATACAGGCCTATCGCTGCCATGCACGCCTCACGTCACCCCAGATCCCTTTTGTCTCGACGACCAAAACAATGCTACAATCCGACAAAGACTCGAATTAGCCACCCGACCGACCACATGTCCTTCATATACGCCGTCACCCCAATCCTCCTGCTTCGCCTCCGCTACCATCACGCTCCTACACGACGATATCCATCCCTACACCTTACCTTTAGATAATTCTCCTTTTTTCCCCCCTCGCGCAGGTATCTGCTGGTCAGACCTTCCTAGATTCTCCACGCGCTTTGAAGCGTACAGTACAGTCCACATTTCCCCTTTTTTTTCCACCAATTGATCTAGCAACCATCATGCCCAGGCGGAGTAGTCCTAATCGTCCATCGAGCAACGGCTCGCAGAACTCGAACCAGAACCAGAATAACAATAGGACTCGAAACTGCAACATCTGCGGGAGGACGGGTCATCTGGCCCGGGACTGCCGCAACAACAACAACAACGCCAATAATGGCAACGACAGCAGCAACAACAGGAGGAACAACAACAACGTCAGGTGTGACCATTGTCCCAACGGTAAGCACAGTACTAACGACTGCAACAAGACCCACGCCAATCACACCACCTTCTGCGAATGGCACAACTCCGCCTCGCACTCGGACTGGGACTGCGGCGAGCGACGGAACCCCCGGAGCAGCCGCCACGCCGCCGAGTCCGGCGCGCGGCGCGGAAACGGCGGGGACCGCGACGGCGACGTGCGGATGGAAGGCTTCGCCTACGCGCAACCCCCCGCCCACCGGCCGATGATGGCAGCCGAGACGACCCCGTACTGCCGCCTGCACAACACCAAGGCGCACGCCGAGGCGACGTGCCCGGCGGCCGCGGTGCAGCGCAGCCAGGGCGCCGGCACCGTCTGCTGGAAGTGCGGCGAGCGCGGCCACCTGGGCGACGGGTGCAAGAACCCCGCCGCCACGTTCTGCTACAAGTGCCACGTCAGCGGGCACAGCACGCACGCCTGCGCCAGCCGCTCCCCGACCGCCGCGCTGCTCCTGCACCTCAGCGCCCTGGCGCCCTCCAGCGCCACCCGCAACAAGTGGCCTCAGCCCGCCTGGGAGGGCTGGACCTTCAAGCCCCGCACCACGCGCAGCCAGGAGATGCGCGAACAGCTGCGCCAGCACCAGCTCGCCGCCGCCCTCGCCCCGGACGTCCTCGCCGCCGCCGAAGCCGAGATCGCCCAGCAGGAGCGCCGCGAGCTCGACCTCCCCGACCCCGCCCACCCGTCCGCCACCCCCACCGTCCGCGTCCCCCTCCTCCACCAAGTCCCCCCCTG
>JABBMZ010000185.1:0-35154 GCA_013403795.1 Teratosphaeria pseudoeucalypti | reverse complement strand
TACTAATAAAGAGGAAGAGTTAGGATACTAATAGAGAGAAGAGTTAGAGGTCGATATAGATATAATAGAGAAGGTTTCTATAGGAGGTCTAGAGTCTTTTATAGACTAACCTTCTAATACTATAAATTTAATAATAGCGTATACTACCTACTAATATTTATAAGATCGATAGCGTACTACCTACTAGTATTTATAAGATCTTATAATTAGCGTTAAAGCTACGTTATTAGGTATATAAGTATTATCCTAATCCTAATAGCTAGTCTTTATAAGAACATATGCGATAGGCTATCGATATAGAGGTATATAGTAGCGTATAGAGCCTCGGTCTCTAATAATAGAGTAAGGTTAGAAACTAATTACTACCTTCGTTTAGTTATAAAGCGAAGCGTATAGTATACGTATATATACGTTATATACGGCTTAGCTTACTAGCCTAGCTATCTAAGCCTATAGCTCGACTATCTAGTATTATTTACCCTCTTCCCCTATAAGGGTCGTCTTAATACTTAGACTACTCCTTACTTATAGGGAGTAAGCGTTAGCTCTTTATAGTCTACTCTATAAGTAGCTTGTTCCTTCTTCGAACCTCCCTCTATACTAGGGTAGTACTATAAATTATGTCTTAGTTATAATCTATATAATATAACTTCTTTGTTATTATTACGCGACGTATGCTATAAATACGCTCGACGCCTCTAATTAGTCCTAGTATAGGTTACCTATAATAATAGGGAGCTTCCGCCTATAGGAAGCTTCTATAGTAAGGATAGCGTATAGGTATAAAGTTTACTCTACGTACGCTACCTTCCTAACTTTTTCCTTTTATATTAAATTATTAGTAATACCTCCTAAGAGTTCTAAGCGCGCTACTAGCGCTCCGCTAGCTACCTCTAGTATACTCGTACGCGCTCTACCTACTCTTAATATACCTTCTAGCCGCTATACTTATAGTAAGGAGCCCCTTATCGACGACTATAAGCGTTACGCCTAATATATTAGCCTTAAGCGTAAGTGTCGCCTACTCCGAATATACGAGACGTATAGCTAACTCTACTCTAGAGTATAAGTAGTATAATACGTGTTTTAAGTTAGGATAGTAGTAGCGTTATAACTAGTATATATATTTATACGCCCTAAGTATATACTTCTCTAGCTTAGCGTAACTACTAATTAAGCTCGTAGCTATAATAAGAATAACTATACCTATATTCTAATAAACTAGGCTATAGTAGTAGAGTATAATATTATACTCTACGCCTACGCTAAGGCTAAGCGTATTAGGCGCAATACTAATACCTTAGAGGCTAACTATAAGGCCGCCTAGTAAGCGTTTCTAGATACTACTACAAACTAGCGTAAGCTACTTAAGGTATATCCCTCGCCTATTTATTATATACTATAGGTATAACCTTTAGATAATAACTATCTATAGAGGCTATAGTATTACTACGACTCTATTCCTTAGCGCTATCCTACTATTGTACCTAAAAGTAAGCGCGCTACTAGCGCCGCGTAAGTAGGTAGTAATACCTAAGCTATCGCTACTATAGTATAGAATACCTAGGCTCTAGTTAGCCTCTTCGAGCTCGGTCGCGCTATAAGTCTTTAGGCCTATTACTTACTTATTATGTACTAACTTCCTACTAGTTCCTTAAGGCCCGCGTACCTACTACTAACCTTAGTCGTACTAATACTACTATAAGTAGGCTCTAGGCCTGCCTCGATAATAAGATAGAAGTAAGTTTATTCTACGAGTATTCCTTACTAGATCGGCGTATACTAATCTCTCGCTAGGAGCGTAAGAGCCTTATAGGCCTTCTAGGTCCTAAGGAGGATAATAAGATAGAAGGAGTAGAGAGTAATAAAGAGTAGCCCTACTCTAGGCACCCTTAGAAGATAAGCGGCTCTAGCTATAAGTATACTTAGCTTCTACGCCCCGCCTAGAGCTATAGTATAGGTAGCCTATAATATACTTTTCCTTCTAGGCTTACTTCTTCTATTTCCCTTTGTCTAAGCTCTTCTTACTCTTCTCCTACGCTAAGTATACTTCGATTAGGTCCTTTAAACCCTTATAGTCTACCTTATTAACCTAGAGGTTATAGTCTTCTAGCTACTCCTTCTACTATACTAGGTACTAGCGTATACTACTATATACTCTAGTACCTCTAATAGCCTTAACTTTATACTTACTATCCTCTTTAGCGAGAGGTATAGAATAGGTAGGCTCCTCGCCTACTCGGCTATTCTATAGCTCTAGTAGCGAGGCGTAGAAGATATTATAGATCTAGTACTAAGTAGGTAGTACTAAATAATAAGCCTAATTACTAATTACGTCGAGTACCTAGAAAGGTCTAACAAACTAAGCTGCTATTTTCTTCTTAGGTACTAGTAGTTATAAGTTCTTAGTTAATAGTAGTACTATATTACCTATAGAGTATACTTAGCGCTTATACCGCGCGTTATAGTACTCCGCTCGCTAGTTTACTATCTGTCGCTAATTCTCTTTTAGCTTCTTAGTTATATCGCGTAGCTACTATATACGCTCTATAGTAGCTAGTATCCTCCCCTTAGTAGACTTATCCCGAGGCGCTAGTATTAGGGAAGGTTAGAAACCTAGTACTACCTAGAAAGATAATATACTAGTAGTAGTATTATTATATACGTTACTTATATACTTAGCCTATAGTAATAGCTCTATCTAGTTATTCTACTTATTATTATAGTAACACTAGAGGTACTATTCTAGGGTCTAATTTGCCCGCTCTATTTAGCTATCCGTTTGTAGGTAAAACGCTATACTAAGCTTATACTTTAGCTACGCCTTATATACGAAGTCGCTCTAGTACTAGCTAGTAAAAACGCTACTTTAATCT
Organism: Teratosphaeria pseudoeucalypti; assembly: GCA_013403795.1. Classification (NCBI taxonomy): domain Eukaryota; kingdom Fungi; phylum Ascomycota; class Dothideomycetes; order Mycosphaerellales; family Teratosphaeriaceae; genus Teratosphaeria; species Teratosphaeria pseudoeucalypti. The sequence goes on along the minus strand of JABBMZ010000185.1, from coordinate 32,278 downwards.
AAGAGTACGCCTTTAGGCATACTAAAATAGCGTACGACCTCGCGTATTAGGATATTTGCTAGGTCTATACTAGTATATATCTTATTAGTTAGGACGAAGATTACTATTTTAGAGAATCTATCGATAATTACTAGGATAGTATTATATACGTAGCTAAGGAGCTTACTTAGAGGTAGGTCTGTAATAAAGTCTATTATAATTTCCTACTATAGCCTATTAGGTAATAGTAGAGTATATACCTTACTATATCTATAATAGCGTCTATTTTTTATTATCTAGCATATATAGTAGGTTCGGATATAGCTATCGACTTCCTTTACTATCTCTAGCTACTAATACTTCCTTACTAGTAAGACGAGAGTATAGTCTCTTCTAAAGTAGCTAGCTAATAGGTCGTCGTAGTATAAGTATAGTAGCTACGCCTTTAACGCTTCGTTACTTAGGACCTAAATATAACCCTCTCTATACTAGACGCTATACTTAAATTCCTAGTCCTCGCTAGTACTCTTAGGGCGCTCTAAGGCTACTTATAGCTTACGTAGTAAGGTCTCTAGGTTGCTTAAGACGCTATCTATTAGGGTCTCCTTCTAGGTTACTACCTTATAAATAAAGGCTAGTAGCGCTACTATAAGTTAACTCTCCTAAGGCCGGAGTAGAAGCTCTATACTCCTAGCCTACTATACGTACGTAACCTAGATATAATCTATAATAGAGTTATTAGTCTGCCTACTCTCTTATCCCTAGAATAATAGCTTATTCCTTAGAGTTAGGAGGAGCGTATTTGCTACTTATATAGTAGGTACGTAGTCTACGCGGCAAGAAGGTCTATCGGCTAGGTTATTAGTCCCCTTATTATACTTAATAGCGAAATCGAACCTTAATAAGTATATAGCCTACTAAGCCTAGCGGCTATTTAGCTACTTTACGCCTATAAAACCGCGAAGGTTGTTATAGTCGGATAGTACGCGAATTACCTATAGCGCGCCTTCTAGGTAGTAGCGCTACATCTTAAAGTACTCGACGATTACTAGTAGCTCCTAATTATAGGTCTTATAGTTCTATTCTACTAGAGTAAGCTTCTAAGAGTAGAAGGTAATAGGGTGCTAATAAGTAGTATCCTCGCCTATAAAGAGCTAGGAGAGGATACTACTTAAAGCGAACCTAGAGGTATCTATCTCTATCTTAATTAGGAGCTTAGAGTTATAATACTAGAAGATTAGAGTAGTAGTAAAGGCTACTATTAGCGTACGAAACGTAGCTTCCTTAGGCTCTCCCTATAGGAATAGGCTACTCTTCCCTTTACTTATTATAGTAAGTAGTGCCGCTATCCTCGAGTAGTTCTTAATAAACCGCCTATAGAAGTTAGCGAAGCTAAGGAAACTCTAGACTTCCTTAAGGGTCTTAGGTACTAGCTACTCCTTAACTATACTAAGCTTACTCTTATCTATCGACACGCTAGAGCTATTAATAACGAAGCCTAGGAACTCTAGTCGGTAGGTATAGAACTCGCATTTCTTCTAGCTAGTATAGAGGGCGTATTTCTGCAGCCGCTCTAATATAAGGCGTAGGTACTAAGTATACTCTTTACGTAAGTCGCTATAGATTAGAATATTATCTAGATATACTATATAGTAGATATTAATAAGGCCTATAAGGGCTTAGTTAATATATACCTAAAAAGTCGCAGGAGCGTTAGTTAGCCTAAACGGCATTACTAAGTACTCGAAATAGCTATAGCGCGTATAAAATATAGTCTTCTAGTAGTCGTCCTCCTTAATTAGGATCCTATAGTATATATCCTTTAGATCTAACTTAGAGGACTATACTACCTGCCCGAGCTATATAAGCGTCTTATCTATAAGAGGCAAGAGGTATTAGTCTTTAATCGAGATCTTATTTAGCCCTTAGTAATCTACGTATAACTATATAGTACTATCCTTCTTAGGAACAAATAGAATAGGAGCACCCGCCTTACTAGTACTACGCTAGATCTAACTATTCCGAAGGGCCTAATCGAGATATTCCTAAAGTAGTTTAACCTCTACTCCTAATAGATTATATAGAAGGCGAAAAGGCGGCTTCTTACTAACTTATAACATAATAGTATACTCTACGCTATTAATGCGCTTAAGCTTAGCTATACTCTTCTCGTTAGTAAATATATTAGCAAAGTCTTTAACTTCGTTAGGAAGAGGTGCTAGTCCTACTATTATACTAGTAGCGACTATAAATATATAAGATTCGGTCTTTAGTAACTAATAGAAACGCCTAGTATTAAGTACGTATATTATAGATAACACGCTACTATAACGCTACTTATCTATGTCGCTACGTATAATAATAGCCTACTAGCGCCTCTAAGGCCGCTCTAGCAAAACTAGCGCTCTAGGCATATCTAAAGTAAAGAATATACCCTACGTATACTTCTTATATCTAGTACTATCTACTAGTTAGATCTTAAGCTAATACGCGCTATAATAATAGCCTCTCTTCCCCTAGAACGAATCTATAGTAGGAAGAGGCACGCTTACGACTCGCTTAAGCCTATACTATAAGATATAAGCTTAAGATATAATATTAATATCTACGTAATTATTAAGTAATATATCTATCTTAACTTTGTCTCCTTCTACGACAATAACTACGCTATATAGGCGCTTTATAGGTACTAGGGCTATATCTAGACCTAGGGTATATTCCCTTATAGTCGAGGCTATAGAAGGGCTCCTTAACTAATAACTAGCTCTTACCTAATATACTACTACCTACCTCTTATATAGTAAGTAGGCCTAGGTATAGCGTTAAGCCTTCGTAGGCTCTACTACCTCTACCTTATAGGTAGAAGCTATTATCTCCTTCTTTAGGGCACGACAATCCTACGCCTAATAGCTAGGTTTACTATAGTTATAATAGTTGTTATTCTTATTAGCTACTCCGCTACTACTCCTAGTAGGTAGAGGTAGTAGTAGCTTCTAGGAATCTCCTCTAGACTTCTTACTATCGCCCTTATTAGGCTTCTTATAGTCCTATTAGTTATAAGGTTTACTAGTAGTATGCTTATATATAGTACGCGAGCCTCTTACCTCTACTTACTTAATCTAGGTTACTAGAGAGATTAATTCGTCCTAAGTCTTTAGCGCTTAATAGTAGACTATAATAGCCTCGCCTAGGGTATCTCGTAGCTTTATAAATAAGTATTATATATATTACGTAGGCGTATAGAGTTCTATTTATTCTTCTAGCGTAGCTAAGTATATAGTAAAGGACAAGGTACTCTACTTTTCGCCCTACTTAGCGCTCTTATACTATTAGGCGATAATAAGCCTATAATTAGTAGGATCCTTAACTACGTCTACTATCTCCTAGTAAAATATCTTCTAGGTATAGTCTAGCGCTAGGTTCGAGACCTTATACTTATTATACTAGATCTCTAAGGTATCTCCTTCGAGGAACATACTTATATATATAATCTACGCGTATATATTACTATAGGCCTAGCCTAATAATATAAATACCTTCTCTAAATAGCAGATAAAGGTTCTTACTTCCTTTAGCGTCTTACTAGAGAACTTCGATAGAGGTTCGAGGCGTAGGCTACCTAAGCTACGTATAGATATAGTAGGCGAGTTAGCTAACTATATAGATAATATAGTCGCTACCTCTATAGCCTAGAAACCCGCTACCTATAGGCGCTTATAACGCGCTACGTCTACTTAGAAGTTATAGAGGCGTTACTCCTTATCTAGTGCTACCTACTCTTACTTAAGACGAGCTATCTCCTTATTAACTATCTCCCCTACTTCGAGCTAGTCGCCTCTAGCCTCTACGTTATATTAGCGCTACGTATAAGTAGGCGTAGAGCCTACTTAGCTAGAAGAGGAGATACTAGTTATTATAAGTACTCTATAGGCTATAACTAGGATAGAGTAATTAGAATTAAGAACGTATACGATAGGCTATCTATATAGAGGTATGTAGTAGCGTATAGAGCCTTAGTCTCTAATAATAGAGTAAGGTTAGAAACTAATTACTACCTTTGTTTAGTTACAAAGCGAAGCGTATAGTATATATATATATACGTTACGTGCGGCTTAGCTTGCTAGCCTAGCTGTCTGAGCCTATAGCTCGACTATCTAGTATTACTTTAGGAGTTAGCTATACTTCTTTAAAGTAGTAGTAGTTTATAAATCTTATTAGATAGATGTATTTAGTACTACTAATATAGATTAGATAGTCTAGATAAGTTTATAGGACTATATAGTAGTAACTATAGTAGTTATAATATAGGCCTATAACTAGCTCCTAATACTTACTTCCTTTAATTATTTATAATTAGAGTATTATTAGCTCTATAGGAGTATATAAGCCTTAGTAGGAGAGGATGTAATATCCTTAATTAATAGAGTTAGCGCCTACTAAGTAACATATAGTAAAAATCGTCTAATATATATAGACCTATAATTAATACGTTCTATAGCCTTAGTATTTATATTAGGTCTATAGGTACTATCGAGAACCTACTAAAGACACTTGCACCTCGATATTTAGTATGAGGCTCTCGGATATCTCAACCGACACTTTTAAATGACTGTGAAGGACTAAACAGTGCCAGACTGCATATCGAAAAGCTCGTTATTGACCCCACTCCTCCCTGTTGGTTACGATTTGTACCCTTGTATCAATTTCCTGACCCGGTTGGAGCACGCCAGCCGATCAACTCGAACGGTTGTCTAACAGGCGAAATGTGTGGTTAATATTGGCTCAATCGACACTTCATTCGGTTTCCTCATGGTGTGGCAGCAATGCTCGCTACGCTCAAGGAGTATGGTCGATCCCTTATAGACTGGAGTGGCTTTTTCTACAATGATGTATACGACTATCCGGCCCGCATGCTGAGTAGCATGCGCCTAAATACATTGTTCACGTCGTTATACACGTACAATGTAGCAGCTTCCTACCACGACAACACCGGCGTGCTCCGATACGTCAGTCCGAAGATCGGTACCTATGGCACCACGCCCAATGGCAACGGAGGCATGATCCCATCTGTTTCTCCGCCTTTTGGCATGACAAGATGGACTGCGCAAACGCGAGAGAACTTCATCTCGCAATGCCCGTACCATAACGCTGATCGATACATCCATGGATTTCAGGCTACGCATCAACCAGCTATCTGGATGGGCGAGAGTGGTCAGGTCGTCCTGAGTCCCGGCATCGGAGACGTGAAGCCGCTGTTCACACATAGAGCCCATGCATTCAGAAAGGCCGACGAGAGAAGCACGCCGTATGTGTACGAAATTGTATTTAATGCTGAGAGCGTCGAAGCCAACTACAATGCCACGGAAAGCATCTACTCGCCAGTGCCTGGTGGTGCACAGCCAGTGCCTTCCGTTGTCAGCGAAGGCGCGAATGGTCGGACGAGGCGTGATGAGGCTACATCCACCGCTATGGGTCTGCCATTGTCTCTTTCCGACAGCACATATGGCGCAAGCCCCGGCAATGCATCAGTCATCAGCAACACATCTATCAAAGCTGCATTGACGGCTACATCGCATGTAGGATGGTTGCGTCTGGACTTTCACGCAGATGAGGAGCCGTACGTCTTTGTGCAAGCAACGCGGAAAAATTGGACAGGAGAAATCACGGTTGATGCAGAAGCTAGAGAAGTGTACGGAGGCAACACTCAAAGGCAAGACTATGCCCTTGGGCCAAGCCAGGCTCCCGGATTTAGCGGCTATTTCGTTTCTCGGTTCTCTAGCCCTTTCCAATCCCATGGTGTAACAAATAGTGAGAGTATCCACCCTGGAATTAGCAGCGGTAGCGGCGAAGAACTAGGAGCATATGTAAAGTTCAGCGGCAACAGCTCGCGAGTCGAAGTGCGGACAGGAGTGTCATTTGTTAGCATCGAGCAAGCAAGACGGAATCTCGATATTGAAGCGCCGGACGATGCCACATTCGATAGTGCAGTCGAGGGTCTGAAGCACGCGTGGTTGGAAAAGCTTGGCCGGGTCGAGATTGAAGGCGCGAACCAGACTGACAACGACCACGACCCAAAGACCATTTTCTATACAGGCTTGTTCCACGCCCTTCAATACCCATCCGACTTCTCCGAGCCGCTGACATCCGATGGCAGTCAGCGTATCTTCTACAGCGGATACACTGACAGTGTGCACCAATCCAACGACTCATACTACCAAAGCTGGAGTATCTGGGACACCTTTCGCGCTGAGCATTCGCTCCTCACGCTCTTTGCCCCAGAACGCGTGAACGGCATGATGCGCTCTCTATTACAGATCTATGAATGGGCGGGGAGACTGCCGATGTGGGCCAATATCGTAGAGACTAACATCATGATCGGCACGCATGTTGATGCTGTGATCGCTAATGCATTGGGGCGCGGCTTCAGATCATTCAATGTCGCTCAGGCGTGGGAAGCTGTCAAGAAAAATGCTTTCGTGCCACCAGAGAACGACACAGAGCTCCTGTACTACGATCGCGAACCCTACACTCCAGATGAAGTCCGAGCGGGCTTGACGGCATATGCCAATCTTGGCTATGTACCTAATGATCAGTGGGCAGAATCTGGCTCCCGAACCCTGGACTATGCTTTTGACGACTATGCCGCTGCTATCGTCGCGCAACATGCCGGCGACAACGATACTGCCGCACTTCTGTTTCAGCGAAGCAAGAGCTACGACAAGATCTATAACCACGCCACCGGCTTCATGGAAGCCAAGAACGCCAACGGTACGTGGGCTGGTCGCGAGCAAGGCTGGACAGAAGGTGACGACTGGATCTACACGTTTAATGCCATGCACGATCCCCTCGATCTCGCATCGTTGATGGGCACGCGCTCGACAATGAAGGCCAAACTCGACGCGTACTTTCAAGGCGGCTACAACGACCACTCCAACGAACCTTCACATCATGCTCCATATCTGTACTCCGCTATTGGCTATCCGAGATTTACTCAGAACCTCACTCGCGCAATCGCTTGGGAGAACTACAACGCAACTTCCGGCGGCCTGAGCGGGAACGAGGACCTGGGCCAAATGAGCGCTTGGTACATCTTCTCTGCGCTTGGTTTCTACCCAGTGAACCCTGCTGGCGTTGAGTACGTTGTTGGCTCGCCTTTCTTCGAGAAGGTCATAATACGATGGCCGCGTGGCGTCAGCACTGGAGGAACGGGTGGTGAGGAGAGGACTCTGGTGATTGCTGCGCCGGGAGCGGTCAGCAGCCCGTTTGTGAAAGGGTTGAAGGTAGATGGGAGGGAGGTGCAGAGAGCGGTGCTGACGCACTGGGATATTGTGGGAGCGGAATCGATTGAGTTTGAAATGAGCGACGTGCCGCAGGATTGGGGAGGGTGGTGATGCTCGGGCCAAATCGAAGCAGTGATAGTATAAGATGTCATGACGTGAGATGGTAGCTAAGCATGCTTTTCGCGCCCAGACCACATTTCGCGTTCCCATGTCATCTGCCCGGCAGATCCAAATCTTTACATTTCTTCCGAAGACAGGCAGGCAATCAGCATCGCCACATCATCAAATCCCTCGTGCCAACCATCAACGCTCCACTTCACCTCGCCGTGCATAGCATACGCATCACCGAGGCCTATCGTCACACTTCGTCAACACGTCTTCCTCATTGCGTTCCCGCCCTAGTACATGAACGTAGCTGCAATCTCCACACGTCCCGACGAGGCAATAACTATACGCTTGAACATCACCCGCGGTGGCTTGGACGCAGTAGTCGGTGCAGCAACCATAGTCACGGCATCCGGGCGCGCAAGCCATGACTTCTGTGGCGGCGCTGAGGAGGATAGCGGCGGTGATGCCGATGAGGCGCATGGTTTTGGACGTATCCAGATGGTTTCGCTCGAGAGTGGATGTGAGTATTGGACGGCTGTGCGATGATCGTGTTAGGAACGTGGCCGCATGGAGATCTTTTGATATGATGCCGAGGCGTATAGCAGCGTTTCGGCAGCCGATGCGCGACTCTGACTGCAGCTGTCGGGGGTGTTGGCCAAGAATATTTCGTCTGTGAGACTTCGGCTCCTCATCTTAGCCTCTCGTCATCAGTATCAGAGACACGAGGCGGATCGTGCAAGGTGCCGTTAATTTACGGTAATGAAGCTGTCGCTGCGACGTCAACCGCTACGAAATAGACATCTAGCAATGAATGATACCTCTTTTTGCTCCTTTCGCCTGTCTAGCGAGGTTCGGACTCCGTTCTCTATAGCTGTCCCGAGTCGATATCACTATGCGTAAGGACTCGCGATCTAGAGAGTCGATCTTATAATAGAATCGAGTCGTGACTATAGCTAAATAGCTTATACTCTAGAGCGCTGCTGATGTTTATCTTATGATTCGCTTTGTTCTTGATCGCGGTCAGCGGCAGATGGACATGTTTGTCGATAGAGGTCTAAGAGTAGGGAATTGGTCGTAGAGAAGAAGGATTGAGCGTCTCTGATAGTCGGACACTCGCCTGCAATTCCCGCAGTAACCGTTAGTAGGTATCTACGACAGCATCGTTTATCATACTCTTTCACTCGTTTCGCACTGCGGTGGTGTCGCCACGAAGCAAAAAGCAATCCCAGGTCCGCAGTACCTCGCGCAAAGCGCAAAAAGACCGCTTCCCACCCGCTAACGGTGAGAAGTCGGTAGAAAACCCTCATTGAACCATGTGGCACCCGGACGACCAGGCTGAGGATTTTCTTTAGTTTTGGGTAAAGCTTGAAAGCCCGCGCGAACGCCGCGGTCCACCCTAGTTCGCCCTTGCGCCGGCTTCGAGAGCTCACGGGTGGTGGGGGGTCACATTCAGGAGTCTATTAAGGCCTCTTGCACCTCAGGTTGCTTTCAAGGTTTTAGACCCCAATCGGTCGGCTCGAACTTGGCAGTATGTATCTAAGCACATTGCTGTGATATGTTAGATCGGTGCTATTACTAATTGCGCCATGGGAGGACTCTTACCTGTACTGTAGATACTGGGACGGTGCTGAGTATGAATATGTACTTTGATTCTTAGAGCTCCGAGGATGTACCGCGAGCTGTGATTGGACGGGTTGGTGACTGCTTGGGGGTATGTGGCATAGGAAAAGACGATGAGCGCGCATTCGCAGGCACGAGTATCGATTCTCCGGTGTGCGCGAGATGATCGCGAGGGTCTGTCGTAAATTCATGCGCAGGATCGTTGACATTGACGGATGCAAGGCGATCTTCGCCAGATTCGAATAAAGGTCAGTGCAGGGTGGCATGGCGGAGTCTGGTAATCAGTACTTCCAGTCGACATCACATGCGAGGTACACGCATTCGCAAGATGACCATATTCATTCATACTCAAGCCCGATCTGAGAAATCGAAAACACACAGACCTGCTTTACCCACCAGTGCCCGTGGTTGAATCTGTACTCATACCCGGCCTGGCCTCTTTGCCACCCTGCTTCTGCCAGTCCAACCAGCTACCTCTATACTCCTTCACATTCTTGTAGCCAATCTGTTGTGCCAACTGCGCTGCCGCGCTGCTCCTCACGCCCGCCTTGCAATAGAACACCAATTCCTTGTCATGCTGAGGCTTGGCGAAGCCGAATCGATCTTCGAAGTCGTCTGCGTTCAGGAACAGAGCATCCGGCTGCGATTTGATTGGAATATTGATGGCGCCAGGGATGTAGCCTTCTTCGTACTCCGCGGGCTCGCGGACATCTAGCATGAGTTATTAGCAGTAACCCAGGAATGCCCTTGAGGAATCAATGTACCAATGAGTATCCGCCCAGGTGAAGCGTGCTCGCTGAACTTCTTCACTTCCTCAAAGCTGTATGCCTGACTGCCGCCGCTCGAAGCCGAATGCCATCTTACGGGCTGAGATAATGCAGGTCGGATGGCTCGATGTGGAACGCTACGACGAGTGAAGTGGACACGAGGTGCGACAGGTCTCGCGATCGGCCATCGCAAGCATAGATCACACAGCCTCGACGATGAGCCACTGATGCCCCGCGCTACAGAAGCCATATCGGATGGATCTATGGACTTGTAGTATGTGTTGACATTACATGTACCTGAGTCTTGTCGAACGCGGAGGTGTTCCGCATTTGCACTCTATTCTACGCGTCTCACGCGAATCGTTTAGGTGCCTCGACCTTGTCTCCTTCATTTTCCATCAACTAACAACCACATTATGGGCTGAATCAAAGTCCCTCGATGGCCACGATCAAGGCCATTGAAGGCCAATCCATCCATCAAATCCAGTCCGGACAAGTCATCGTCGACCTCAACTCGGTGGTGAAGGAACTGGTCGAAAACAGTCTCGACGCTAGGGCGACATCCATAGACGTCCGCTTCAAAAATCAAGGTCTCGACAGTATCGAAGTCCAGGACAACGGCAGAGGTATCTCACCAGATGACTACGAGACTGTCGCTCTCAAGCACCACACATCGAAGCTGTCGAGCTATGAAGACCTCACCACCCTCGACACCTTTGGCTTTCGTGGTGAGGCTTTGTCGTCTCTATGTGCCCTGTCCAAGTTCCACATCATAACAGCCAGAGCCGATGATGGTGCGGTCGGCAAGCGCTTGGACTTTGAGGTCTCTGGCAAGTTGAAAGCTGCCTCCGTCACCGCCGCCCCGAAAGGGACAACAGTGGCGGTCGAGAATCTATTCTGCAACTTGCCTGTCCGTCGCAAGGAATTGGAGAGAAATATCAAGCGTGAGTATGGCAAGGTTGTGGGCTTGCTATACGCTTATGCGTGTATCAGTGTTGGCGTCCGGTTCAGCGTCAGCAACCAGATGCCGAAAGGCAAGAAGGTCCCGGTTTTCTCCACCAAGTCCAACACAACCACCAAGGAGAACATTGTCAATGTCTTCGGTGCAAAGACACTCATCGGACTGCTTGGGCTCGACTTGAGGCTAGAGATGGCACCAAGCCAAGGACCACCCACGCAGACCGCTCGCAACTGGTCTACACAAGCGACAGATCACTCAGCGGAGGTGCGAGTCCAGGGCCACATCTCGAAACCCATTTTCGGTGAAGGTAGACAAGCGCCTGATCGGCAGATGTTTTTCGTCAACTCTCGACCTTGCGCGCTGCCTCAGGTCTCGAAGGCTGTGAACGAAGTCTACAAGAGCTTCAACGTCACACAAAGTCCGTTTATCTTTGCCAACCTCATCATGGACACGCAGGCCTACGATGTCAATGTGTCGCCGGACAAGCGGACGATCATGCTGCATGACCAAACGGCTCTGTTGGAAAGCTTGAAAAAGGCTTTGACCGAGCTTTTCGAGACGACTGACCACACTGTCCCTCAATCGACACTGCCGAACAAGAAGCTGCCTGCGTTTCATCCTTTGTCTCTCCTGAAAAGATCGTCAACAGATTCTGCCATTGTTGAGCAGGAGCAAGATGAGGCTGCGCCTGAGGAATGCGGAGGCGAGTCGCAGCGATATGATACGCAAGTACCAGGGAGTACTCCAACGGCAGCAGAGCACATTGCGAAGCTCATGCATCAGCGTAGGTCAGGCAGCCTCATTGATGACTCGGTGGGTAGAGATGCAGAACCTCGACAATCAACCCTCGCTCTGAAGAAGACGAGCACGGGATTGTCAAAAGACAAGCAGAGGCTGGTCCGTGCTATGCAGGATCCCGCCATGCAGGATGGCACCTCGACGAATGGGCATTCCTTCGATCGCGAGAACGAATCTTCTCCTGCTTATGCAAGAAGCGAAGTTATTGGTGAGGAATGGAAGGGGCGGGACGAGGCTGCGGTACACGGCGCTGTCAATGATGTGCCTCAATTGGACGAAGCTGTCGAGGCTCGTCGTGTCGAAGGTGGATCATCAGCGGCGGAGCAGCCACTTGGAGGGACAAACGAGCCTGATCCGATAAGCACATCCTATGACGATCTCTTTTCGCAACGGCCATCCAACCTGCAGAAAGCGCCTGAACAGGGGACCGCGCCAGCTGCTACTATGCAAACGGGACTTGCCGACAACAATGCGTCTGTTACCGATCCTGTCGAGTCCGAGGCAAGGCTAGTACAGCTATCGCACGAGCACGAGCGTGAGCCGCCGATAGCAGCGGTCGCTTTAAGCTCCCAAAGAGCCTCTCCTGGCCCTATTGCAAATGCCTTCGACCGCATGAGGCCCAAGCGCACGCCATTGCAAACTGCTGAGATCACTGTTGGAGACAAGACGACGACCACGATCATTGGCAGTGGCTCTGCAGTATTCAATGGTTCGCCTGCCTACAAAAGGAGGAGGATCCACGATCCAGCAAATTCTCAAGCAATCGCCAAATTCGGAGCCAGCCCACTACTTACAAGAGGACTTAAGAACTTTGCAGCCCCTGGCAGCCAAATGCACATGGAGGGCGACAGCAGCGATCTCCCTGCTTTGGCCGCTCATAGCTCTGATGGCAATGAGGATGACTCAGACGACGACTCGGCAAGTGCGCAAATCGATACGCCAGAGGAGCCAGCAATGGCAGATGCGGACCAAACTCCAATCTCGGACATTGATGCGCCGACCACGGATCCACGGGACGCTTTGATGCCAGCTCCTGTGAACGACGATGCGTACGACGAAGACTATGTTGACGAACGCCAGAAGCGCATCCAGGAGGACGAAAAGGTTGCTCGCCTGATACAAGAAGCTGAGGAGAGCGCTGCACGTCCAAGTGGCGACCTGATCAAACGTGCATCGCAAATGCTCAGAAACGGTGGCAACCGCAAAGACGCGACTCTGCAGCTCATGCTCACGCTGGAGACGTCAGTTGACGATATTCACAAGAAGGCCATGGCCTTGCAAGGCGAAATGCCAGCACACGCGCGCAAGTGTGAAAGCTCGGCCGACGACCAAACCCTTGCTGTCAAGGACGAGCTGGATGCAACGCAAGCTGAAAGTAAGCTATCGTTGACCGTCAGCAAGTCTGACTTCGAGCGACTGATTGTCGTCGGCCAGTTCAACTTGGGCTTCATCCTGGCTATCAGACCTGCGACTAATCAGCAGGAACAGGATGAGCTGTTTATCATTGATCAGCACGCTGCTGACGAGAAGTACAACTACGAGCGCCTCCAGCGCACCGTGACTCTGCAGAGCCAGCGTATGGTAAGGCCACAAACCCTGGAGCTTACAGCCATCGAGGAAGAAATCGTGCTCAACAACGTCGAAGCCCTGAAAGCCAACGGGTTCGAAGTCGAGACTACGTCCCACAACACATCCACCGAATCTGCCAGCCGACATATCCGCCTTCTCACGCTCCCCATCAGCGGCGAGAAGACCTTCGATCTCTCCGACCTCGAAGAACTTCTACACCTCCTATCCGAGCAGCCAGTCGGTAGCAAAGACATTCCCCGCCCGAAGAAAGTGCAGAGGATGCTGGCGATGCGCGCGTGTCGAAGTTCGATCATGGTGGGCAAGACTCTCACGGCGCAGCAGATGCGGAAGGTGGTGAGTCATATGGGGGAGATGGAGAAGCCCTGGAACTGTCCACATGGAAGGCCGACGATGAGGCATCTTGCTGGACTTGAGGCGTGGAGTGATTGGAGGGAGGGTGAGGTTGTGGATGGTGAGGGGGAGATGAGTTTGAATGTGGACGGGGACGGTAGGACGGCTTGGAAGCGGTGGCTTGAGGGGAGGAAGTAGTTCGATGTGTTCAACGGGATGGGATTCTTGTCCCGCGAAATGCTGAGATGCCAAACATGTTCTACAACACCAGTATCATGGCCGCGCAAACATGTCGACAGCAAAAGAGCACCAGGGCGACGCCGTGTTTCATGTATTGTGTTGCACATCTCACTGCCGGGCGCTTGATGCTCGTAACCAGAACGGAAGCACCCATCTATGCTGCAAATATACCTGATGCGGCTGCGAATATACCTGACGTGGCTTTCACAGCATTGGCAGTGCATTCTAAGCATCCGAAATCATTGAGTACTCAGATACTTCAAGCACGTCATCAAATACAAGGACAGTAGATTCAACCACGCAAGGCTGGAAGCGCCCAAAGATCAATGCAAACGGTCATCAGATCGTTGTAACCCAGCTCGACCAAGACGGCACATTCCCCTGCAAGTCCAAGCCCTACCGACCGCTCAGGAACACCCTCGAAAGCAGGGGACTTGTCTCTCTCGATGAGACGTTCCCTAGGTACAAGTCGCCGTCGCCGTCGCCGCGACCGTCATGCCCATGTGCTCGCGGCCGCCTACAGTACTTGTAATGAATAGACACCATGGCATGGGCCCCGATCGCACCTGATGCCGCTTTCTTTCCCCTGCCATTATTATTGGTCGAGCCACGTGCATCGCTTGGGCATTTATTATGATCTCCGTTGATGAACACGCTTGTACACACACGACCTCACCCGGAACCTCCTCTGCGCTTCTTTCTAGGCGCCATGATTCCTCCCGTTTCAGGCCCTTGCACTTGGCAGAACTGATGAGCGAACGCGTGCGCCACGACCTGAATAATGATGAGTGAGCAGCTTGCGATCTCTGACGGCGATCAAGACGTTGCCGACCATGTTCCGCCATGATCGCGGAGGCGTTCTGGCCGAACATGGGTGAGGTCAGTGTCGATGTTCATGGGTGTACAGGCCTAGTTCACAGCAGTACCCTGAGTCTTGATGCAGAGCTTTGCTTGTTGTAGGGGTGTTTGATGGTGTAGACGGGCATTCTTCTTTTCGATGCAATAATTTCTGTAAATCGATACTTTCACGTCTATGTCCTGGGCCTTATTATAGATTTTCGGGTGTGCAAAGATTGGACCAGCCTAGGGATGACCCGGCGCGCTGATCCCGTAGTCTTGACAAGAGCTATAACATGTACATTCGGGTGTCACGATCGTTACGAAATGTGGGTCGTTTTACAAGGTTCGTATAATAGATAGGACCAGTTAGATCTTTACGATTAAGCTGTCTTTGATTAATCTGGGGTAGTAAAATAGGTCAATCGTGACTCATCTAGCAGTCGGAACACGCCGTTATTAGATAAATCCTACGGCGGCCTAAGAAATAGGCAGGTGAGCATGGAATACCTAGATGCCAAGCCGAAATTAGAGTTAACGTACGGAGAGGATACCCCAATGTATTCTGTTCGATGCAATAATTTCCGTAAATCGGCGCTTTCACGTCTATATCCTGGACCTTGTTATGGATTTCGGGTGTGCAAAGATTGGACCAGCCCAGGGATAACCCTGCGCGCTGACCCGTGGTCTTTACAAGAGCTACAACATGTACATATTATTGTCGCCGTCGTGGCGGCCGATCCTTCGCCGGCGTGTGAATAACACATGTGCGACGAGGTCTGGAGACCCGTCGGCGGGTGACCCAGTGCCAACGCAAGCTCAGTCACCCTTCTTCTTCTTCTCCTTCTTCTCATTTTTCCCCTCTTTGGGCGGAACGCTCGTCACATTCCCTCCTTCGTCGGCGTACGAATACATTTCCTCTAGTGTCTCCCCCATGTTCGAACCATAACCCCCTTTCCCGATATGACCACCGCCGAGTTCAAAACACAACTTAGCGAGATCCGTGTTGCAGAGCCTACGGTAAACATTATTACCGAGCCCTTGCACGTCCTCGCACTATCAGAACTGGTCAGTAGACGCTATCAGCAACCACTCTATGTCGTGCCAACGTACGGCTTTGTCGGCCTCGACGAACTCAAATGGCGGGTAGTCGGGGTGGTGCGGATAGGCGTTGCAGGCTTTCACGGTGACGTTCTTGTCGTAAGTACCGCGAGAGTCATCGTCGTCATCGAAGAACACGCATTGCCCATATGTGTAGAAGTCGCCGTCGCATGTGACATGGTGCAGACCAGGGGGCAATTCATCGCCATCGCTATCTTTCTCGCCACTAGAAATCCGGGCGAGGAGCGCCATGTTGAGCGCCAGGGAAAGAAGTTGGAGTTGCATGGCTGTCAGAGCAATGTTCAGATAGTAAAGACTGATAGTAAAAACTGATAGTAAAGACTGATAGTAAAGACTGATAGTAAAGACTGATAGTAAAGACTGTTTCCGGAAGCGAAGGTTGGATTCGTAAGCCGAATCCAGGCTGATTTGGGTCGAGAGCGATTGTTGGGGCCTGGGTGTGCCTAAATATTTCTAGGTAGGCCTGAGGGGATGCGGTACTCATATACCTTTCCTACTTTACACTGTGCGAGGTTCTCGCGGAAGAGCTCGGTGTACCCAAAGGTTAGCTTCGCTAGGATGAGGTTGGTAGACTAGGACAGCGCGGTGAGAGATGCCCACAAAATTATCTTGGCTAATTAGCCTGGACTGTTCCAGCAAGTTGCTGCAAGTTAGGAAGCAAACTCACAAAGCCAATGGTTCGCTGAAATTGTCGCATCATGACCGTTTATGATTGTGGTCTGTATAGGCAAGTCCAAGAGCTGATTCATGTCGCCTCAGCCATGGTCAGCACATAGGATTCCTTTCGCGCACGGAGAGTATTCCATCGGAGTTCACAATAATCGGCATGCACAATCTTGTATCAGTTGACTTGTGCCTTTTTGGCACTTCCTGGGAGTTCGTTGACTCGGCGAGAGTCTCCTGACGGGCGCTGCTGGACGGTTCTGGAAAGCAGTGCACAAGCTCCTGTACAAAACCCAAACCGCCCGTTGACATGCGACGGAATAGTATTGGACGTCCCTAATAATGCGCGTGCTTCTGGAAGTACAGTAGGAGTGACACGTGGGTGGTTCCTCGAATACAACCCATCCTCGCTCTTGGACTTTACCCCGTGTCAGTGCAAGTTATTAGACAGCGCGCCATGGCCCATCGTGCCTCTGGCCTTGGTGGATGGTAGTATCCAGGATTGTTGGTTTGTAGAGCTTCGAGAATCGGGTACACTCCGTAGCAAGTCAGTCAGTGAACAGGTTCAGAATCGTGATACCGAGCCAACTATCTGGCGGTGCTGTCACAGTCCCGATAGTCTAGATCCAACTGGCTCAAAATGTTAATAATGAGGCCACCCTATCCATGGATTTTGGTTCCCAGTTCAAGCACCGGCGGTGCCGCCGGGCATCCTGCACTAGCAACGCTGACGAAGATCAATGATTTTCTCCATGTGGAAGCTACCAATGCAAGCTGCAGCAAGCATAGGACCCTATAAGCTGCGACAAGGCTGATCAAGATCGTAGATTCAGAATATTGTAGAGCAATCGTATTTGCACCTTTGAGTAACTTTGATTCAACATACCTTCAAGCAGCCTTGATGTAACCGACACTGACAGTTTGGACAGTTCGAACTGGTCCAACCCCCATAGATCTATCCAGCCGCCGGTGTTAGTGCAGTCCTCGCACGGACGGAGGACCGAACTAATCACATGTGAATGGCAGTGATCCCTGATGAGCGTTTGCATCTGCGAACCTGAAACTCTCGTCGACCGGCATTATTGTTGCACGTGGAGGAAGCATGAGCAGTGTCAACGGCGTGAAGCTTGCCTAGGTAGATTCGCGTTCCGTTTTCATACTTGCAAGCCCTCAAGGACGTACGGGGAATGCCAATCTGCTGTCCTTGTTCTTGCCACTGATTCTATCAGTCCGACCAACTTGATGATCATCTAATCGATCGCCACTGTTGGTCCGTCACTCACTCAGAAGCAATTTCAATCGCGCATCTGAGCTGTTACACTGCATCACTCTAGAGTCAATAGTAGTCAATGGTGTCATCACGCGGTCAAGCAGTCAATTGTCTCAACGGGCAGTCAACTGCATCATTGAACACTTGGTTGTTATTAACTAGTCAACGACTGATGCAGTCGCTGGTTCTTGCCATGAAGACATATCGGTGAATCCATATCCACGCGCGACCAGTCGAGTCGGCCACTAATCGGGTCTGTAGCTCCTCTCACATAGGCAAATGCTCTCGCGAGGATTCCATCGCTGGTACGAGTGCTCGAACTGTCGTGTTAATATCTCTCAGGACCCCTAGAAGGCGATCCTGCTAAGCGCTTCCTGCAAGACTTCTCTCCTCGTCTCGTGCATCTTGACATTACCCCCGTACCTGCTCAGCAGATCGATCATCCTCACCACATCTCCTCGAGCCTTTGCGTATATCGGATCGATACTCGCCATGCCATCAACATCCAACGGCGGTGGGTGTGCAGTCAAGAGCTGTGCAATCAGCCGCGACTCCTCAAACGCGCGATGCTGCATGATCCACCACACGCCTGCCTCTCGTTCGAACAGGCCCCAAAGCTTGAAGAAGGCCCAGATAGCTTCGTGTGCGGCGTCGAGTGCCAGCTTTGTCGAGCACTCTACACCGGCAGCGTCGTTCTCGGTGGCATGTACGATCATCAGGCAGTGATAGTAGTTCGAGGTCAGAAAGAGATTCTGGCGAGCGCTACGCGGGTCTAAACTCGCTTGTTGTTGTAGACTGGCATAGTCCAGGTTCGTAAGGTGCGCTGGAAATGATTTATGTAAGCGCTTGAAGGCAGCTATTATGGAGTCGCGGTGGCGTAGACTGTTCGCTATCGGCAATGACAGTGAACTTGGTGAAGAGATGTTCTCCTGAACCAGGTTCCCGAGATGCCACATGCAGCGCATGTAGTGCACGTCGCTTTTCATAGTGGCCGGGTCAACGATGTGATGAGGCTGTGGAGGGTCTAAAGGCTCGCATGCTTGTGGTGCTATCACATTGATGCTCATGAGATTTTCGACTCGCGACTGACTCATCAGACAGGTGTCCAAGCCGTCCATACTGAGTTCATTCTCATCGGTCAATGACTCGACTGGAACGTCAGAGTGCGTTGCCGTTGGTGGCAGTTTTAGTACAGCTGTCAAAAAAGTGTCATGGAGGAAGACGGCTTGCCATAGCTTCCTTCTCTGTTGCTTCTCTAGCACAGGAGCGTCCGATACAACAACTTCCGGATCCCGATGCAGCCGCAGGGCGTATGCTTGTCGGAGATGTATGCCTGCCCATGCGTAGGCGTCTGAAGCATGATTGTCGTTCATGAGGAAGTATGACATAAGTAGCATAGCTTGTATGGCGCGCATGCAAGTCCGGTTGAGATATGAATACAGCCGCAAGGCCTGGTTGGCTGCTGAGCAGTAGAACTCTGCCGTCTGCGACCGCTCGTCGTACGAGGGAAAGCTCATGAACTTTGTGCCCAGTGCATACATGGCGTAATGCAGAGCTAGAAACGAGGCATCCACTAGATTCCTCTTGTCTGCCGGAAGCGCCCAAAAACGTTCGTAGTCTGTGTAAAAGCTTCGTCTATGCATGAATGGTAGCACTGGATCTACCGCCTCGAAATATGTGGCTATCAGGATGTCGGCCTGGTCTTTCGAGGGGAGCACACTGATGACTTCTGCGAGACCGCCTTCACAGGTCCAGTAGTTCGAAAAGGGGTGCTGTGAGCCCACACCAAATACATTAGAAGGAGAGGAATGGGAGTACGGAGGATTCGAAAGCATGAATGGCGAGGATCCATGGGACGAGGAGGACTTGCGCTGCAGCCCGCTATCAATCTGTGTCCAGCCATTGTCTGATGCTACCGTTGGTGACGTGACAACTGCTGAGGAAGTGCTCGTTTTACGCATCTTGTTCGGTGGCTTGGTGACGCATCTGGCCTTACTGCTCTGTCCATTCTTGCTACCAGCGGAAGCTATGAGGTTGGCAACTGCAGTGTATTCGCAGTTAGACTGGCGCTTGATGCAGGCCAGACATGGCCGTCCTCGGTCACACTTGGTCTTTTGCTCGACGCATTCGAGACAAGAAAGAGTAGGCTTATTGCGTTTCTGCTTGGGCTTAGCGGGCTTTCCGGTGTGCTCAGCATCGCCGCTGGGCTCATGCTTGAGGGCAGCTGGCGCTGGAGACCCATGCCCATTGACGCTGCTTCCACCGCTGCCTGGCGCCCTGGGTGACGAGTCAGGCACGGCATCAAAGAACTCCAGGCCTGGCAGCGAACCGACCGCCAAGTCCTGTGCATCGTGTGTGACCTGCATGGCTCCGTAGATCGTTGTCTAGTGGCCACCGTCCCCCGTGACCGGGTCCGGTAATCCGCCCTCTAGCAGGTCCCCGGACCCCGATGTCCAGGCGCCTGGCGCTTGGGCACAATGCCTGTCAATGTTGTAGATTACCGTTTCGAACAAGAATACGAGACGTGAGATATTATCAAGAGCCGCTTCAGTCTTGTGATAATAGCGACCACTACTCTGCGCGAACAACCCCTCTTCTTCTTCTTAGCCTCCAGGCGAATGTGATATCCTTGACTAATAGGGTTAGCGCATACTAAGCAACATATAGTAAAAACCGTCTAATATATATAGACCTATATTAACACGTTCTATAACCTTAGTATTTACATCTAGTAGCTAAGAGAGATAATATATAGTAGCTTTACTATAAGACTAGTACTAATCGACCTCTAAAGAAATGTCCTATTATTACTAATAATAATACTAAGGTTTTTTAAAAGGTACTAAGCCTAATTCCTAATAATAGCCGATTAGATAGAATATAACTAAGATAGTAATAATTTAGCTTAAGCTATATATAATAGCTTAAACCTTAATTAAGCTACTAGTTTATTAATAGCTACTACTACTAGCTCTTTATCGAGGACTACTAGGAAGCGTCTAGTTAGTAGATATACCTAGTAAGCTAGTCTATCTAAGGGATAAGATAGCCCTATAACTAAATAGTAGATATAAGAGTCTAGATATAATATAGGCTACTTTAATAAGTACTAAATATCTTAAATAGTAGTTATAATAGGTCTTACCCTAGAGAATTAGCTACTATTACTACTAATACTAACACTAATATAAACTACAAACTAAGAAACCCTTCTAAGCTTAAATGTTATAAGTTATACTAATAATATCCTATAGTTCTATAGTACGCTCGAAGGTAATATTCTAGTAGTATTACTATAGGCCGCTACTAATACCTTAGCTACTAATAAGCTCGCTATACTTTAGCTTAATAACTCTAATAAGTTTAACTAGAACTACTATAATAAGAAGTTTATATTATAGATCTAAAAGATTAGGTAGTAGATCGAGAATTAGAAACTCTATAGTAATAATAGATATACTATTCTACTAGCTTAGAAGCTTATACTCTTTAGAAGCTTGTTTAAGGGTAGAGACCTATCCTTATTTAATATATATATAAAATAGTATACTAGCTATAATAATCTAGTAGAAGTAATTATTAAGTTATTATCTAGGGTTTAGATCGACCTTAACTTTAAATAGGCCTAATACTAGTCTTAGGAATCTATAAAGCAGACTAGCTTAGCTTATCTATATTTGATTACAATCCTATACTTAGTACTAGGTAATAGATTTACGCTTTAGAAGTAGCTATAGGAGGAATATATTATATTAGGTATATATCTAGAAGTAATAAACGTATTAGAGTAGAGAAGAAGGAATCTTCTCTTCTCTTTCCTCTTAAAATACTCTTACTAAAGCTAAGCTTATAGGGCCTTAGTTAGAGTACTCCTAAGTTATAATCTAGTATAACTTTCTTTACTCTAACTTGATACTCCTAGTATACGACTACTTATTACTTTTTAATACTCCTACTTAGATATATGCTACTACTTATAACTCTTACTAACTCTAAGTAACTCCTACTAGCTTCTAATCTCTAGTCTAGAGCCTTCTAAATAAGATAGGCTATTATATATATCTAAATACCTAGGATATATATCTATTTATCCTTATAAAAGAGGATCGTAAATTAGAATATATTTACTATCTATATAGAAAGAGAATTATAAATTAGAGTATATTTGCTATTTATATATAAAGAGGATTATAAATTAGAGTATATTTAGTATCTATATACGCGCTAGTTCCTATAAATACTCTACCTTTATAGATTAAAATAGGATATATTTGTTATTTATATATATTAGTCTATATACTAGTCTATATAAATGCTCTACTTTTATAAGTAAGTCTAACTTTATATAAAGTTGTCCTTTTATCTTCCTACTCTCTATTAATATACTCCTATAGCTATAACCTCTCTAATATCTTAATATAGTACTATAGTAGAGTGTCCTACTAATCCTATTAGATAATACTTTACTTAATAAGAAGCTTACTTAGCTTATAGTCCTTAGGTATATCTATTTAGTACTCTAATAAGTAATATAGAATTAGGTCGCGTTATCTTTAAAGGTAGATAGAACTTAGTAAAGGAACTAAAGTTATACGCCTCGTAAAAGAATTAGATATATACTTAGAGCTAAGTATAACTAAGAGTCGGGTACCTTATAGTATTAGAGCTAAAAGAATAGTTAGTTATAATTAGAGAGGTAATATACTAGAAAGGTATACCTAAAGGCTATAAGCTAAGCAAGCTTCTTATTAAGTAAAGTATTATCTAATAGGATTAGTAGGACACTCTATTATAGTACTATATTAAGATATTAGAGAGGTTATAACTATAGAAGTATATTAATAGAGAAGAGGAGGATAGAAGGACAACTTTATATAAAGTTAGACTCGCCTATAAAAATAGAGTAATATATATAAATAATAAATACATCCTAATTTACTCTATAAAGGTAGGGCATTTATAGGAACCGACGCGTATATAAGTACTAAATATACTCTAATTTACGACCTCTATATTTATAGATAGCAAATATACTCTAACTTTTACTTATTCTTATATATAGATAGTAAACACCTTCTGATTTATAATCGTCCTTATATATAAAAGGTGTTGTTTTAAGATCTAATACTTAATACTAGGCAATAGATTTACGTAATAGAAGTAGCTATAGGAGGAATATATTATTAGATATATATAGGAAGGTAAGTAAATATATTAGGTTAGAGAAGAGAAGAAAGAATCTTCTCTTCTCTCTCTCCTAGAAATACTCCTACTAAGGCTAAGCTTATAGGGCTTAGTTAGAGTACTCCTAAGTTATAAACTAGTATAACTCTCCCTACTCTAACTTAATATTCCTAGTATACGACTACCTATTACTTTTTAACACTCCTACTTAGGCACATACTACTACCTATAGTCTCTACTAACTCTAGGCTACTCCTACTAGCTTCTAACCTCTAGTCTAGAGCCTTATAAGCTTTATCCTTATAGGAGAGAGTAATAAATTAGAGTATGTTTGCCTTCTTATATAAGGATAATCTATATATAAAGGAGGGGAGATTATAAATTAGAGAATATTTATTATTTATATATGTTAGTTTACTAGTTTATATAATTGTTCTACTTTTATAGGCAGCTCTAGCTTCGTATAAAGAGCAATCTATATATAAAGGAGGGGTCGTAAATTAGAGAATATTTATTATTTATATATATTAGTTAGCTAGTTTATATAGATACTCTACTTTTATAGGTAGCTCTAGCTTTATATAAAGTCTTCCTTTTGCTTCTTCTCTACTAATATAACCTTTCTAACATCTTAATATAGTATTATAGTAGAGTGTCCTACTAATCCTATTAGATAATAATATTTAACTAAGATCCTCTCTCTATCAGATAGTAGATTTACGCATATAGAAGTAGCTATAGGAGGAATATATTATATTAGGCAAAGATTATATATATGTACTAAAAATAAATAGTTATATACGTCTCTCCTTTATCTCCCCCTTAAATACTCCTCCTAGGGCCAAGCTTGTAGGGCCTTAGTTAGAGGACTAGTAAGTTATAATCTAGTATAACTCTTCTTATTCTAACTTAAGTAGGAAGGCATAAGACTACCCTTTACTTTTTAATACTCCTACTTAGGCATATGCTATCTATAGCTTCTACTAACCCTAAGCAACTCCTACTAGCTTCTAATCCCTAGTCTAAAGTCCTCTAGATATAACGTGCCTCTTTGTCCTTATAAGAGAGAGTTATAAATTAGAATATGTTTGTCTTCTAACTATAATGATAGAATGTGTTTGTCTTCTAACTATAATATTAGAATGTGTTTGTCTTCTAATTATAACGTGTCTCTTTGTCTTTATAATAGAGAATTGTAAATTAGAGTATATTTGCCTCTAATATATAAATAAAGTTGTAAGCTAGAGTATACTTACTCTTTATATATACTAGTTTGTTTATTTGTCTATATAAATATTTTGTTTTTATATATATTAGTTTATATACTAGCTTATATAAATGCCTTATCTTTATAGGTAGGTCCGACTCTATATAAAGTCGTCTATCCTTCCTCTCTTCCTTAATATACTTCTTTAGTTATTACTTCTCTAACACCTTAATACTTCTCTAACATCTTAGTATAGTATAATAGTAAGGTGTTCCGCTAATTCTATTAGATAACGCTTTACTCGATAAGAAGCTTAGGTAGCTTATAGCCCTAAGCTCTAACGCTATAAGGCACCTAACTCTTAGTTATACCTAGCTCTAGGCATATATTCGATTCCTCTATAAGGCCTACTACGCTAGTTAGTTTTCCTAGGTCCCTCTAATATTTAAGGGTAATATAACCTATTTTTACGTTACTTATTTAGGTATCGCATTTCCTAACAATCTAGGTTTATAAGAGTATAACCTAAATATACTAACTAGTATAATACCTATTATAGTAGGCCTTATAATAGCTAGTACTACCTAGACTATAAACTAGATCTAGTGTACTACTAAGTTAGGAGGCTAGTATATCGGCCTATACGCTCTTTATTACTCTAACCCTAGAAATCCTTATCTCGAGGGCTCTTATACTAATTGCTTTAGAAAGAACTAAAAGAATTATTACTCGCTCTATACTAGAGTAGTAGACGAGAATCCCTTAGGTTAGAGTAGTACTATAGGTTAGAGTAGTCTATTAGGCTAAGTTTAGAGTAGCCTATTAGCCTTAGCTTAGAGTAGCCTATTAGCCTAAGTTAAGGCAAGTAGCTATAACCTCTAGCCTTATCTTCCTACTTCCTAGCTTATTAACCTAACTTCCTAAGCTCCGACTTATTAGAGCCTAGGTTAGAGTCCCAACCTAGGCCTATAGCGTTAGAAGGATAAGAATCGTCGTTAGAGGAGTCTAGATTGTTACTAGATAGCTCTAGATAAGTACTAGGAGAGCGAGCACTATAGGTTACTTACTAGTCTCGCGGATTGTTATAATAAGGCCTTCTCTAAGCCTCGTACAAACTAAGAAGCTAGAGACCTCTTTGCTATATAGTTTAATAAGACTCTATAGCTATATAAGGACATTCTAGTTAGGACTAAGCTAATACTATTTATCTAGAGTAACCTTATCTATTATAGGATTTTAGTCTACCTTTAGGAGGCTAAATTCGCCTAGTAGGAATAGAGTATTCTTAGGAGGCCTTTAACTCTCCTAGATTAGATAGCTAACTATAAGTTAAATCGGATAAGTAAGAGAATTAAGGCTCTAACCTATTAGTACCTTACTAACTAGGCCTTTCTCCTCTAGCTCTACTAGCGTGCCTCGATTCCGCCTATAATTAAGGAAGAGTCTCTATTAAGCGAAAGGTCTGCTACTCTACTAAGGCAAGCTCTAGTCCCTATTCCTAATATAGCTTTCTAGGGTATAAGCCTTAGTTAGAGACGTTAGAGCTCTAATATTCCTAGTTAGAGGCGTTAGAGTACTAGGATTCTTAATCTAAGGCGTCGGTTACTTAGAGAGACCTAGGAGGAAAGATAGGAGTAGGAGATCCTAGTAACTCTTTCTCTTCTAACTTGTCGTCGACCTTCTAGACTAAATGTCTATATAACTAGTATAAGTCTAATCTTCTTATATAGGAGTCTAAGGGGTTAGCCTATTAGAAGTATATAGAGTAGTATCCCTTCTTCTCTTACTCTAGACGACTACGATATTCTACTTCCTACTAAGCGCTCGCCTTCTAAATATCGGCTATCTCCTAATATTAGCCTAGGCGCCTTTAGAGTTAAGCGGCACTTAGGTGTTCCTTATTAGAGTCTATATCTTACTTATCTAAGCCCTCTTGTTATTATATAGAGACCTCCTAAGAATCTACTCTATAGTATTACTAAGGTAGATAGAGTAAGGGCTTAGTAAGAGTTCTATAGTTAGTAATAGTTTTACTAGGAGATTACTAAAATGCCTAATAAAAGGATTAGTAGCGAAGTTTCTAAGTTACCTAATATAGGTCCGTCTTAGGCTAGTTATCGTAGTAGTTAGAGTAGTAGTTAGAGTACTAATTATAGGGCTCGTAGTAGTTAGAGTACTTATTATAGGTCTAGAGGAGGCCGCTAGTAGTATAAGTATTCTAGTAGAGATTTGCGAGTTCCTAGTAACAAACGAGATTACCTAAGGTAGTAGGTTAGTCTAGTAGTATATTATAGTACTACTCCCTAGTAGTAGCTATAATTATAGAAATAGAAAGAAAAGTAAAACAAAAAGATTACTTCTCTAGCTAAAGCTACTCTACTACCTTCTCGAATTAGAGTCCTAGTTTCGGTTTCGTTAGGCTGTTAGCAATTATATTAGAGGTCTTAATATAGCTAATAGAGATAATGCTCTTCTTATAGAGGTCTCTCTAATAATAGTAGGCTACGTCGATATACTTTAACCTCTTACTAGCGTATATATCCTTTATAAGAGTAATTACCGCTTAGTTGTCTTCTTATAGCTGTACTATTAGTAATCCTATAGCGAATTTTATCTCCTCCTTAATATATAGGCTCTAACTAATATATCTTTGTATCTTTATATCTCGAAGGATCTAATAGAGGAACTACGACTACTTTATATACCTTACTATTACTATATACTCTACCTCTATTATCGAGCCTACTACTAACTTTTGCTTCTTACTAGCCTACGATACTAGTCCTCTAGTAAGTATAAACATATTCCCTAGTACTAAGATATAGTCTAACTTATCTATTATATAGTCTAAGTTAGAGTACCCTACGAGTATATCTTATACCTTTATATTATATACGATTCTAAGGTCCTTTAACAAGCGTATATACCTCCTAAGCTTCTTTAGAGCCTACTAGTAATACTTAGCTAGGTCTAATATATACTAGCTTAGCCTTCTAAGTACGAATATAATATTAGGCCTAGTTAGAACGCCTATATATATCTAGCTACTAATAGCTTCCTAGTACTTCCTTCTATTAACTCTAACGTTATTAGGTCCTAATAGTCTAATTGTATTATAGCTATCTAGAAGTAATTAGGTTAGGTAGGCGCTTTCTACTACTATTATAAGCTTATCTAGTACCTTCTCGATATAGTGCGTCTAGTCTAGGCGTAAGATACTAGCTTTCTAGTCTCTAATAATCTTAATATTTAGTAGGTAGGTTACTTTACCTAAGTCCTTAATCTTAAAGAATATCGCAAACTTTCTCTTAAACTAGTCTATATTAGCTATACTCTCTACTCCTATTATAATATTATCTACGTATACTAGTACTATTAGTTTCTAGATAGAATATATAAATAGGTAAGGATCTACTCTACTCTAAACAAAACCGATCTTCTTAATCTTTCCTTTATAGAGTTAGTACTAGTCTCGAGCTACTTACTTTAGACTATATAAGCTCTTTTCTAGCTTAAGTACCTCGCCTAGGTTAACTCTAATACTAGATATTATACGTATAAGAATAACCTCCTTAAGAACTAATTCTATAAAAGTATTATTAATATCGACCTAGTATAGTTCCTAGTTGTTTATATATACTATAGCTATAAAGAGGCGGATAGTATTATATCTAACTATTAGGGCGAATATATCTTTAAAGTTAATTCTAAGTACCTAGCTAAATCTTCTAGCGACTAGTCGAGCCTTAAACTTATTAACTAATCTATTAGTATTATATTTTATATCGAAGACTTCTTTATACGTAATTAGATTAGCTCCTACTAGTATAGCTATAGCCCTATAGGTTAGATTATCCTCTAGCGTAGTAGTTTCTACCTATATAGCCTCTATTATAGAGAGTATAGTCTAGAGGAGACTATAGCTAAGAGACCTTCTAGAGAGGAGATAGCTTCTAATAATTAATAAGTCTATACTATATTACTATCTTATACTTTAGGATCCTTATAATAATATAGTAGCTTTAATTCGAGAAGATTACTAGCTAAGGCTACTACTCTTTAGTACTAATTATTATTATACGACTAGTCCTCTAGTAGACTATACTAGGAGCTAACTAGATAGTAGCTAGTAGACGCTCTCTAGTCTAGGCAAGGACCCGACAGATAATCGACATAGATTATTTAGACTAGTTCTACCTAGACCTTTAATAACTATCTTTAGATAGTACTAAGACTATACTAAGCGAATAGTATAATTACTTCTACTCTTATACTCTTAGGCGACCCTTAAGTAGAAGTACTTAGGAGTAGAAGGATTAACGTTAAGACATAGAAGTAATACTTATATAAAGACTATACTTATATTAATATTTATCTGCGACTTCTAGATAAGGTTTAGCTAAGCTAGATTAGGTAAGGATCTCTAAAGCTAGAAGAGCCCTTACCTAGAAGACGACTATTCTACCTAATACCCCTCTTCTTTCTTCTATACTATCTTCCTTATAATAACAACATAATACTTACTATCTAGAGATAGTCGTTATAAGTAATAGATACCTATACGTAGTATACTAGCTCTATTATAACTCTTACTAGAATATTAGTATCTTAGTTTCCCTATTATAGATATAGATATTAAGC
This sequence comes from Teratosphaeria pseudoeucalypti, assembly GCA_013403795.1. Classification (NCBI taxonomy): domain Eukaryota; kingdom Fungi; phylum Ascomycota; class Dothideomycetes; order Mycosphaerellales; family Teratosphaeriaceae; genus Teratosphaeria; species Teratosphaeria pseudoeucalypti. The sequence goes on along the minus strand of JABBMZ010000185.1, from coordinate 3,681 downwards.
TAATTACTTAATATATCGACTATTATATAGACGACATTAAGAGATCTAGAGCCTTCTTAAAGAAATATCGTAGGGTAGAGAGGATTGCTATTCTCTATAACTACTACTACCTAGAAGTATCTCGACTTAACTATCCTATCTCGGAGGATCTTAGATTAGTAGAGTTATAAGGGTTCCTAGGATAGTAGATTATCGACGTTTCTATACTTACTACTAGTATAAAAGCCTTAAGAAAGGTATTTAAGAGAGTTATTAATACCTCGTACTACTAGTAGTAATAGTACTATCTAGTCTTTAATAAAACGCTAGGGAGAGTATAGCGACTAATAGTCCCTACTAATAGAACATAGGTAGAGACTCCTATACTAGAGCGCTAGTAAGAATATCCTACGCTAGAGCGCTAGCTCTAGCTAGGATAGTAAGAGTAGCTATAATAGTAAGAGTAGCTATAATAGTAAGAGTAGCTATAGTAATAAGAATAGCTATATTGTCTAAGTCTAGCTTTATTATACTTAGTAGGCTAGCTACGATCTCTAAGCTTATAAGAGAGAGCGTCTCTAGAAGTAGTTCGCTAGTAGTTAAAGTTAGGCCAAGCTCTAAGTAAGCCGAGCCTACTAGAATAATAGTTACCTAAATACTATAGACTATTAGAGTTAGAACTAGTTCTAAGTAAGCTAAGTCTACTAGAATAATAGTTACCTAAATACTATAGACTATTTGAGTTAGGATAGGTTCTAAGTAAGCTAAGCCTACTAGAATAATAGTTACCTAAATACTATAGATAATTAGTATTAGAATAATTACTAGAGGGACTAAACTTATAAGAATAATAGGACTATAAGTAAACAAGATTAGGACGATCCTTAAGTAAGTTATACCTAGAAGTAATAATATTAGTACTACTATCCCTAGGGTACTATAAGAGATCTAGGTTAGAGTACTATCTATAGGGATCGAGTCCTTAGCGAGCGTAGTCGCCTAATTATTATAAGCGACCGACGCTAGAGCGACTCCTAAGAAGAACTAACTTACTAAGACTATAATCTCCTCTACTAAGGAGATTAAGTCTACGAAGACTAGGCTATTATAGACCTTATAAGCAACCCTAACTAGAAATAAGTCCCTTATTATTATTCTTAGCTAGATAACGAAGGACCTTAAGTATAGTATTATTACTATTATAATTACTAATAAGCTCGCCCTTTATAAACTAACTAAGTATAGAGGAGTCCCTAGAGGAGGTTAAGAACTATAAGAGGCGTTAAAACGAACTATATCTAGAGTAGGATAGTTAATAACTATATATAGAAAGGAAATTATAATAGATAATCGAAGACTATATAAGAGAAGACCGTATAGAGAATTTAAGACTCTATAATAACGCTCGATTAGAATAAGCGGGCCTCGTAGAGGCTAATAGTTAGAGAGCCCGCTATAATTTAGTAAGAACTAATAACTATATTAACCTATATACTTAGCGTAAAGACTACCTTCGACGCTATAAGTAAGACTATCTCGATAGATAAGAATAGAGAGACAGACCCTTATACTAGTCTAGAAGATAGTCTTATCGCTAACATATATAAAAACCTTACTAGCTATAGGATAAGCCTAATTATTATTATAATATAGAGGAATAATAGCGCTAGAGTAATAAGTAGAGAGAGGACTCGTATAATTTAGACGACTCTTCTTTAAGTATAGAATCTAGCTTACGCTTATGTTATAGCTATAGTAAGTAGAAGAATAAGAAGAAGAGGTTAGACTATTATCTAGATTATAGGCGTTAATATAGAACCTTACTAGATAACTCTAATTCCTCCTTATTATCTAAGGACGACTATTATAGAGACTATTATTATTATAAGCGCACCTATTATTATTAGCGCTCGTATAATAATAGTACCTCGTAGTTAGAAAGCTTATTAGAATTAGACGCTAGAGGTATAAAGAACGATCCCTCCTTTAAACTAGAGAGAGTAGGATTCTTTAATCTATATCTAAGTAGGGAATATAGTAAGGGCGAGCTAGTAATAGTAGGTAAGAACGTTATATACTACTTAGTCCTAATATTCCTAGATGTAGTAGAGGACTACGTCTAGACTATACTAGTAAGAGTAGTCTATAAGGAACTATCCTAATACTTATAAGGCGAAGCTTCTCTATAGTTTATCTACATCTTAATAATAGAGAACTATACTTAGATAAGAGATAGTTATAATATTAACTATTAGAAGAAGAAACTATTTAAGAAGTTTAAAATGTCTATAATAAAAGTACTAGCTCTCCTCGACTAGTAAGTATATAGCCTCTTAGACGTATAGAACGGACGCGCGATTAGTAAATATATTACGACTATTATAAGACTTATAAAGGAGGCTAATACTAAGGACCTTAAGAGCTAGTTAGTATAGGTATAGTATAAGATACACCTACGTCTAAAATAGGTTATATAGATACTAAATAGCTATACTACTCTCGATACCTTTATTAATAACTATAAATCTAATATAGAGATATAGGAGGATCTTTATAGACTATGCTAAGATAGCTATAATAATAGTAAGTATTACCTAACTATAACTAGAGGGTCTAATATAGGTTACTACTATAGCTAACTTAACTAAGACTATAATCGTAGAATATAAGAGTCTTATAATAACTATTATAGCAAATCTAGGAGCTTTTAACTCCTCTATAAAGACCTAGGACCTAATATAAGGTAGTAAAACGTAAGCGACTATCTAGTAGGTATAAGGATCTAGGCCTTACTACTAAGCGCTAATAACGTAACTCTACCTAATTAGGCGCGCGCTAGTAGGAAAACCTAGCCTAATAGAGACTATCTATAATATAATAACTATAGGGAGCGGCCTAGATATAACGAAGACTATCTATAATATAGTAATTATACTAAAGCTAGTAAGGACTATCTATAGTTTAGTAACTAAGGTATAGGCGAAGGAGATTACCTATAGTATAACGACTATAGTAACTAAGGAAATAGTAATAGAGACCGCCCTCGACTTAATAATTAGAGAAACTATACTTATAATAATAACTATAATAGCTAGTAGGACTATAAATACTAGGGTAGCTCCTATAGTAACATAGATAGATTAGATTATAATAGTAGCTAGAGCTATAAGAAATATAGCGACGTTAGCTAGGAGAATAGTAGAGAAGAAAATAGTAAAGTTAAGGCTAACTTCTATATAGTAGGAGAATACTCGCCGACTTCTCTCTACGCTACTATAAGTAAGAAACTACTAAGTAGCCTACTAGAGAGTAATATATAACTATTAATCTAGTAGGTTATATTAGAGAAGACTTATAAGACATACTATAAGACGTTCTAGTTAGGAAATAAGCTCTATACCTATATTAAGACAGCCTACGTTAAAGGACCTAATAAGAAGTAGACTAAGATTAATGCCTTCTTAGCTAAAGTAATAGTAGCAACATTCTATAAGGATGTTATAGTAACCTTCTTAGCTAAAGTAATAGTAGCAACATTCTATAAGGATGTTATAGTAATAGAGTCTAATACTCTGCTATCCTCTTAGCGAGGGTACGCCTTTTAGTTATAGTATTATATAACCTTCGTACTACGCCTCTCTAGAGATAATAATAACTATACTATCTACTTAGATACTAGCTATGTCTTAACGATAGCAGATA